>CM045750.1:26166918-26169418 GCA_024760905.1 Plotosus lineatus | reverse complement strand
TGTGTTTCGTGCACGTTGCTGCGGTTCTGTTTATTAAGAATCCGTGTTCCAGAGTGTCGAGGACCAGAGTTTCCAGTTTACAGGATTATGGCAGTGATGTCAGCCGGTACCCGGAGAGGTCGTGAAGGTCATATAAGTCATTCAGGCCTCCACTCAGCATGTGATCCGAACCGGGAGAGTGTGTGAGTCAGCCTCACTGCAGATGACCCAAACAACAGGGTCCGACTCCTACACACACCTCGGAGAGTTGGAGAGAGACATAACAGCATGCCTGACACTCTGACATTGGGGTGGAGAGCAAACAAGAGGGGGTACGTGTGTGTGTGTGTGTGTGTGTGTGTGTGTGTGTGTGTGTGTGTGTGTGTGTGTGTGTGTGTGTGTGTGTGAGAGAGAGAGAGAGAGAGAGAGAGAGAGAGAGAGAGAGAATAAATGATTCAGATGAACGTCTCCCACACATCACTTCAGAGAGAGAAAAAGAAAGAAGGATAGCCGGTGCCATCCCCCCCCCCTCTCTCTCTCTCTCTCTCTCTCTCTCTCTCTCTCTCTCTCTCTCTCTCTCCTGACAGATAAATTTATATAAATACAATTACCCGCGATCACCTCCATCAATACAGTTTCAGCTCGATTACAAACGCCGGTTGCCATAGACGACGATATTCCCTACACTGTACGACTCTGAGTGTGTACAGTGCTGTTTGGTTCCATTATTTATAACTTTAGAGGCTCATCATTGACCTGCATACATTTAACAGATAAGCATTAAGATACAGAGTAAAAACTGTTATTTAATTGTTTATTTATTTATGAATTTATACACAGGTAGCATCGTGTGTATGTTTTCATTCCTCACGTAGCCAACACCGAGGGGATGTGTTCGCTGTTAGTGACGAACTCCTCTGGTTTATGTTTGAGATGTTTTATGATGTCCGATCCCGGTTGGGAAGACACTGTAGATCCACCGTTTGATGTTTTGTGCTTTGCTTTGATGGTCAGTAGTGAAATAGATGCAGACTGCTCTCGTTCCGTGCCATCTGCTCATTAGCGAGACACTGTAAACAAAGCTTCTGACACACGGTGTCACTTGATACAAAAGTTTTTAATAAAGGTTTATTCAGAATAAATGATGAGGACTCCTGCACATACGAGGTCTGAAACATCAGACTAACCCTGAAAGAATTAGCATCTCTCCTTAAGGGATGATCTCATCCTGGAGCCCAGCCACAGCCGGCTGAGCCCCGTCTCACACACAGCCATGTTCACTTTACATTCTCAAAAAATTGCATCAACACTTCCTTTATTACATCAACTCAATTGTTACTACATCAACATCGTCATTACTCTGTCAACACAGTTGGAAATGCATCATCACCATTGTTCCTCCGTCAACACTGTCGCAACTACATCAACACCATTGTTACTATGTAAATACTCTCGTTTCAATGCCAACACTATTGTCACTACATCATCACTGTTTTTTCTATGTCAACACTGCCGTCATTACACCAACACTGTTGCTATGATGTCGATAACGTCATTACCAACTGTGTTGACATAGTAATGATGGTGTTGATGCAGTAACAACCGAGTCGATGTAATAAATAAAGAGTTAATGCAGTAATGTCGGTGTTGACATCATAGCAATAGTGTTGATGTAATGATGGCAGTGTTGACATAGAAAAAACAGTGATGATGTAGTGACAATAGTGTTGGCATTGAAACGAGAGTATTTACATAGTAACAATGGTGTTGATGTAGTTGCGACAGTGTTGACGGAGGAACAATGGTGATGATGCATTTCCAACTGTGTTGACAGAGTAATGACGATGTTGATGTAGTAACAATTGAGTTGATGTAATAAAGGAAGTGTTGATGCAACAACAGTGATGATGTACTAACAACTGTGAGAGCGTAGTAATGACGGTGTTGATGTTGAGGCGGCACAACTAAAACCTACTCCTGACTTCATTGGCTTGGTACAAGAGTGGTGTGGACCCATTGAAAGTAGATTTGGACGCAGGAGACCTTGCATTATTCATGAGATCTGGAAGGGTGCAGTGAGAATGTGGGAAACATGTGGTGCAGTAAGATCAGTGGCAGTAAGAACACATCGAACGTGCTGTGCAGTTGATAATACATCAGGTAAGAAACCAGTGGGCTTATGTTACATGCAATGAGAACCTGGCATAGAAGTCGTATGCACCTGGAAACTGAATGTGTTCCTATTTGGCCACACCCCCACTGAACTCATCAAAGGCAAGGTAAGGTGCCTCCGCCATGCAGCAGAGATGATGTAGTAAATAGGCTCTATGTGGGTTACAATTGTGCACGTGTCTATCTTACAGCATGTGTTATAGTATCAAATTAGCAAAAGCCTCTGTACTTTGAAGGATTTATAAGATGGCTGGCCTGTGACCTTTCCGGGTCACTCAAGGTCAAAGGTACACTTAATATTACATGACTATCAACGTTTTTTCTGAAGTCCATATATGGCTTCCATAGC
>CM045750.1:26159418-26161918 GCA_024760905.1 Plotosus lineatus | reverse complement strand
AAGCCAAAAAGCTTGTTTCAACTTGAACCCACCAGGGTAAATACAGGTCCTTCTCAAAAAATTAGCAACTTGTGATAAAGTTCATTATTTTATTATAATTAAACTTTCATATATTTTAGAATCATTGCACACCAACTGAAGTAGTTCAGGTCTTTTATTGTTTTAATACTGATGATTTTGGCATACAGCTCATGAAAACCCAAAATTCCTATCTCAAAAAATTAGCATATCATGAAAAGGTACTCTAAACAAGGTAAGGTAAGTCTGTTGGATTTTTACACCCGAGCCGAGTGACTCATCAGGCCGGTGCGTATCCCCAGTTTCCGTAGAGTGAAGCGACCAGGAGTTCAACTCCTCCTGGATGGGACGCTAGACCATCTTTTATACTGCTGGGTGAACATAGGCACACTTGTGGTTGAGACCTTGCCCAGGGGTCTTAGCACAGTGAGGGTCTCAGTGGGATTTGAACTCACAACCTCTCAATCATGAGCCCAGCACTCTAACCATTACACGACCAGCCTCACGGACTCTAAACGAGCTATTAACCTAATCATCTGAATCAACCAATTAACTCTAAACACCTGCAAAAGATTCCTGAGGCTTTTAAAAACTCCCAGCCTGGTTCATTACTCAAAACCGCAATCATGGGTAACACTGCCGACCCGACTGCTGTCCAGAAGGACATCATTGACACCCTCAAGCAAGAGGGTAAGACACAGAAAGAAATCTCTGAGCGAATAGGCTGTTCCCAGAGTTCTCTATCAAGCCACCTCAGTGGGACGTCTGTGGGAAGGAAAAAGTGTGGCAGAAAACGCTGCACAACCAGAAGAGGTGACCGGACCCTGAGGAAGATTGTGGAGAAGGGCCAATTCCAGACCTTGGGGGACCTGTGGAAGCAGTGGACTGAGTCTACTCCAGACTCAGTCCACTGCTTCCACAGGTCCCCCATGGTCTGGAATCGGCCCTTGGGGGACCTGTGGAAGCAGTGGACTGAGTCTGGAGTAGAAACATCCAGAGCCACCATGCACAGGCGTGTGTCAGGAAATGGGCTACAGGTGCTGCATTCCCCAGGTCAAGCCACTTTTGAACCAGAACAGCAGCAGTGGACTGTTGCTCAGTGGTCCAAAGTACTTTTACAAAGTAATTTTGCATGTCATTCGGAAATCAAGGTGCCAGAATCTGGAGGAAGACTGGAGACAAGGAAATGCCAAAATGCCTGAAGTCCAGTGTCAAGTCCCCACAGTCACTGATGGTCTGGGGTGCCATGTCAGCTGCTGGTGTTGGTCCACTGTGTTTTATCAAGGGCGGGGTCAATGCAGCTAGCTATCAGGAGATTTTGGAGCACTTCATGCTTCCATCTGCTGAAAAGCTTTATGGAGATGAAGATTTCATTTTTCAGCACGACCTGGCACCTGCTCACAGTGCCAACACCACTGCTAAATGGTTTACTGACCATGGTATTACTGTGCTCAATTGGCCTGCCAACTCTCCTGACCTGAAGCCCATAGAGAATCTGTGGGATATTGTGAAGAGAAGGTTGAGAGACACCAGACCCAACACTGTGGATGAGCTTAAGGCCGCTATCGAAGCATCCTGGGCCTCCGTAACACCTCAGCAGTGCCACAGGCTGATCGCCTCCATGTCACGCCGCATTGAAGCAGTCATTTCTGCAAAAGGATTCCCCACCAAGTATTGAGTGCAGAACTGAACATCATTATTTGAAGATTGACTTTTTTTGTATTAAAAACACTTTTTTTTATTGGTCAGATGAAATATGCTAATTTTTTTGAGATAGGGATTTTTGGTTTTTCTTTCCTTTTTTGCCAAAATTATCAATATTAAAACAATACAAGGTTTGAACTACTTCAGTTGGTGTGTAATGAATCTAAAATATATGAAAGTCTAATGTTTATCTGTACATTACAGAAAATAATGAACTTTATCACAATATGCTAATTTTTTCAGAAGGACCTGTATAGTTGCATGCCAGCAGATCAGACTGCACCAGTACACCTTACACCTGATTCTATGCCCAGGTTCTGAAGCCCAGACATCAATGCAAAGCAATTACACACATCCATAATTAAAGTCTAATTGAGCTTGATGAACTTTAGGTACCAGCCTAATAAGGTCAGTACCAATTAATTCTTAATTGCAGTCCTACAGTTTTGGAGTCACAAGTCATTATCAATGTTAATGTGTTTCACGCTCATTTATACCACCAACAACCAAATGAATCCATCCCGAGGAGTTTATTTACCTCCGGCACCACCACGCACAGTTTTTACAGAGGTGGTGGAATTACCTGCTCCGTTTGTCTGTGAGCTGATCCTGACCACATCCAAGCACAGATTTACATTATACCTGGTGGAAAGACTCATCCCTACCAATCTCAGAAATTATACGATTTTGGAAAGTTTAGGTCAAAGTTCAAGGTCAGTGCAAGGTCACTGCATTTTGCAGATCAGGGTTTTCCAGTTTAAACTTGAAATAGCTTTGA
>CM045750.1:26151918-26154418 GCA_024760905.1 Plotosus lineatus | reverse complement strand
TTTTTGCAAGACCCTTTTTTTGCTATTTTTGTTATCTTATTTTGCAAACCACTATGTCACAGTGTCACCACAATCCATTAATATAAATATCACATTATTAAAAATGGGAGGGGACACAAACAATAAACTGATAAACAAAGCGAACGAGCCCCTTTTGTTTATTCTTTCTGTTATTCTGTCAGCGGAACTTTTAAAACTGTTCAACATCTTAATTAGATGCTTAGAAGTTGAAAAATTGAATGCATGTTGAAAGGCGCTGTCAGTCCCTGATGAAGCAGTGACGATTTACACCCATTCTGTTCGCTCCCATATGCGATTGCATATTAAATATTGTCCAGATCAGCGCGAGGAATGTTTTATTCTGATCAATGAATGTCAGCGGATGTAATTAAACGAGCACAAATCAATTAAATGGCTGTGGAAAGGCAGCATAAGCAGTTTTGCCTCTGATAGCGGGGGAATTTCGCCTGCATGCATAATGAAGTGTGGATGTATGAATGGTGTTTGTTTATCAGTCAGAAGAATAAACACCTGAAGCAACCGACTGAAACATGCAGGTAGAGCAGCAACGGAGTCTCAGGTCTGTTTGCATGGAACAGAAGAATGGACAAAACAAACTGATGTGATGAAGGACTTAATGATGTATTGTGTGAGATCAAATATGAACCACTTCCTGCCTGGATATCATTTATAACTCTCTCTCTCTCTCTCTCTCACACACATTCTCTCTCTTCATCATTCTCTGGGTTTGATTCCTGACCTCTGTGATGATGTTTTTCATCTGTCACTCCAAAAGCATGCTGAGTCAGAGTGTGCTGTTGCAGATCACCTCGAGCTGTGAGCGTGAGTGTGAATGTTTGCATGTGTTGCACTGAGATAGTCTTGCAAGCTGTCCAGGTTGTACTCTGCCTTCGCCCAGAGTCAGCTGTGATGGGCTCCAGTCTCTCCTGGACCTTAATTAGGACTGAGTGGTTCACCAAATTACTCAATCAATCGCATTTCAGTGCACAATATTTTTACATCAGAAGCTCAATGGTTCCAAAAACAGGTACAGGTTTAATCCCAACAACGACAAGAGAGAGAGAGAGAGAGAGAGAGAGAGAGATAGAAACTAAATCCAAACAGCCTGAAGTCATAAAGTTTTATCGTTTCCTACAGCGCTGTCTAATGACTCGTGTCCTCCGTGTTTGGAAGCTGTGAGAACAATAAAACGAACTTCTTGTGAATAATGAATAGAAACCAGTTAACATGTAGCATTAATAACCTCAGAGTTACACAAAAGCACGGTAATGTTTTCCCAAGGAGACGACCTCGCTCGGAAACATGTCCATCTGTTTCGCTCAGAATTCTGCGTGATGGAGGCGGCGCATCTGCGCAGCCTCAGATAAAATTATTACATGAAGTGTTTTTAATCAACACTGGCTGGATTTTTTTACAGTTAGCATTTACATTAGCATTGCTGTACATTTACTCAAAGAAGCATTTAAACGTAACAACCGAACAGCCTCCTGTGCATGTCTCTGCATTGTGGGAGGAAACCGGAGAACCTGGATCAAACTCACACAAGCACAGGGAGAACATGTCAACTCCACCAGAAACGCCCGAGTCGAACCTGGGACTTGAACTCAGTACCGTCCTGCCGTGAAGCAGACATGCTAACCACTACACCACCAAGCTTGCCAACATGACAGTCTGATAAATATTATAATGTAATAATATTATATATTAACATTAACACAATAAAATTTCTTGTTATGGCATCATATTATTATTATTATTATTATTATTATTATTATTATTATTATTATTATTACCAGAGTTGGAGCAACATGCTGCTGTACATAAATTTACAAGTTTCCGTGACATAAAAATACGCTCAAGGCTGTGTGGCCACCAGAGGGCACCCAATATAGAAACGGATTAAGATGCTGGTATGGAGGCTGGCTAATTAGCCATTCTTCCATTTTCTGAACTCTTAATTCTGGTTGGGGTTGTGGGGAGGCTGATGTCCATCTCAGTCGACTCTGGGCAAGGGCAGAGTACACCCTGTACAGCTTCCCAGACCACTGCAGGGCAGAACACAGACACACTGACAGCTATGTAACCCCTCTTTACGAAAGTTAGCAATGTTTTTTTTTTTTTTTTTACATGAACCTCCACCACAGACAGTGAGACACTCAACCGGCCTATGATAACCCATTCAGTGCACGGGGGGCAGTGACAACCCAGTGATGGTAGGGTTGAACCCCCAACCTTGGGATCAGTGATCCGGCACCTTACCACCGGCCAACAACTGCCCACAAAAACAACAACAACAACAACAATAATAATAATAATATTAATAATAATAATAATAATAATAATAATAATAATAATAATAATAATAATTGCACTATTTTATTGTAAATATTTAGTGGATAAACAGGTGTGTCAGCAGTATGTCAGCCAACATTATCTCAAAATAAAATTCATAACCATTGTACAGCAGGTGACTGATCAA
>CM045750.1:26126918-26149418 GCA_024760905.1 Plotosus lineatus | reverse complement strand
AATCGATATCAACCCCAGACGTGATACTGTACATCGACATGGAGAAATTCTTTATTTTTACAGCTTGAGAAATCATACTTTCTTTGCCAAGAATTATTAATTCATTCATTTTATAAGCAGATTAATCATTATTAATACTGCAGGGAGGCTGACGCCCATCTCAGCCGAATCTTCCTCGACCCCAAACCTTCTTGCTGTGATGTGGCTGAGCGAACGACTGCACCACTGTGCCGACCTCAAGCCTGAAAGTGTTTCTCCTACTGATTCATTCATCCATGCACTACCTGAACTCCTTAACCCCTCTAAGGTTGCGAGGAGACTGGAGCCTATTTCAACCACATTTGGGCGAAAGCGAGGTACACCCTGAATATCTCGCCAGCCTATCACATATCCATGAAACACACAACTGAATGTTCTCACATATAATTAGTTTAATGTGTATTATCAGAGAACAGCTGATTGCCCAGACGAAACCTATGCAAGCTGAAAGAAAACTGGAGCCCATCTCAGCCGAACCTGGGCATATGTGAAGTACTCAGTTGACAGCTTGCTAGATCATTGCAGTGCCAACTCTCTCTCTCTCTCTCTCTCACACACACACACACACACACACACACACACACACACACACACACACACATGCACACATGCGTGCACACACACACACACACACACACACACACACACACACACACACACACACACACACACACACACACACTGAATCCAGAAGCTCTTCGACTGTATTGCACTGCTGCTCTTTACCTTGTTTACATTCCAGTTTATTCACCTGCAGCAACTATTTATTTATTTATTTATTTATTTATTTATTTATATTTAATTCCACAGCATCTCAATGTACATGCTGTATTTCTGAGTGTTTGTTTCTCATTCATTGGTCTAGAGTTTATGTTTCAACTTTATATTTTTACTTAAAGTTTATCGGACAGAATTATTTGTGTTTATTTTCTTCTCTTGGCGGAGTTGATTGCAGTTTATTGTCACGTTTGCACCATTTTAACATCTTTTCACTTTTTAAAACTTCGTACAAAATGTTGTTGTCGTGAACATAATGAAAATAAAGACAAAACTTGAGTGTCCCCGGCTCATAAACACAAAACTTTCTGACCTTGAAACGTCCTTGAATGCAAACCAAACTTAAATCCTGACAACGTTTAAACGTTCTCAATATGAAACCGCAGATCAAAATACATTTTATTTTCTGCTTCACTGCAGTTCACTGAAAGCACTTCAAAGCTTTTTTCTTCTTCTTATTCATGTATTTTGTACTCTGTGAGATACCTGGCAGCTTCTAATGAGTGTTGGAAACCCCCCCCCCCTTCTTTATTTTATTTTTTTTTTTACAAACATTTAGTTTTAAAGGGGAAAAAGACACTTTTTAATTAAGTCTCATTGTCTACCTGAATCAAAACATTCTCTGACTTTGAATTCAATTAACTGAAGGTTGTAAACATCTCAGACTCGTTACAAATAACGAAATAAAAATAAATAAACAAATAACGAACTGAAAAATAGGGCAGAAGACGCGCAGGGCAGCACACAGGCAGAAGGTCCTGGGTTCAAGTCCTGGACTCTATAAAGTTTCCGAGAGGAGTTCACCGGTCCCTTGCTCTGCTTTCATGGGTTTCCTCAGGGTTCTCCAGTTTCTTCCCACAGTTCAAAACCATGCGTGCCAGGAGTGAAATGGATTGGCAGATCCTGCTGGATATCAGCGTGGAGTTACATCATTAAACCTGATGACATGAGGAAAGCGACTGTTGCAGCTGGCAATTCATGGCTGCAGCTTTTCATTCTTGGAATGTTTCTCAGTTTGTGACATTCGGCGCATCGTCTTCCCGTTGCCTGGTCTGTGACCTCATCACAATAATTTTCAAACGTGTTTATACAAATTTCGCAAAAAAAAAAAAAAAAAAAAAAAAAAACCCAAGGCTCTGATGCAGAGTCCTGTCAACCTCTTCAGGAATAATCCACAAGTGCCGCTTTCTGCTCGCAAATGATTCGTTTTTCTTTCGCAAGGTGGAGACTTTCACACGGAAAGTTTGAGACTTGCAGGCATTCACCATGTTTCATATAGTTAGTCATCATCTGTAGTTGATTTGCATTTTGTTTGCGCTAATAATATACAAATAAAGAATTAAAGTTTTGAGAAATATAGGTGAATGATTTACAACAGGAGATTCATTCATTCATTTTCTGAACCGTTTAATCCTATTTAGGGTTGCGGAGTGTCTGGCGCCCATCTCAGCCAACTGTGGACAATGACGGGTTACACCCTGGACAACTCAGTAGGCTATTGCAGACGGACACTTGCGAGATTTTCTTGTGACTTTTATGCAATTTCCCTGCATTTACTCCCGAATTTATTCATACACAATTCCCACCCACTGAGTATTGCCTTCCCCATCACACAACCACTACCAACCAAGGAGGGGCAAAAACATGTACACACACACACACACACACAAACCCCTTCCTGACATACATTGATATCAACCCTCCTCTTTTCAAATTGCTCCGTCTGAGTATTTGGGGGCGGTCCAACACACTCGGTGGAAATGTGCTATTTGTCTACTTGTACAAATGAGCTCCCAGATGCTCCTGATTGGCTGATGTTCGCTGTCAGTGCCATCCAATTACATTTCACAGACACTCTTATCCAGAGCCTCTTAGAATTATCATGATTTATACAGCTGAGCAATTGAGGGTTAAGGGCCAAACAGTGGTGATAGTGAAGATTGAACCCATTCAGTAACTCATCATCTTATCCATTAAGGCGCCACTACCATCCCGCCCTCCTGTGAGAGCTCAGCCAATTAGCTCCCATGGACTCCTGGTTACAGATTGAACCCATGAACCCAGATTGGATCTTGCGATCTCTGGGTTAATAGTTACACACCTTGTCGATGCACCACTCGAGAGCCTGAAATCCACGTTTCTAGAGCGCAATATATTCGCGCGTATGCGGAGTAGCAAATCATCCTGATGAGAATTTAAGAAATGGGAAAAAAAAAAAAAAAAAAATTCTATTTGCATCAGTTGCTTTCCTGTCGCACCTCCAGCATGATCTCCCCGCAAGATGACTACAAGTTCTTGCTTAAGTTCTCACAGCTAAACAATCATTTTGTTTCATTCGTCCTCCATCCTGAAGATCCATGTCCTTGTAAGTTCCTGTTCCTCTCGGAACGCAGGAAGAATCTCCCAGACCCAAACCTTTAAATCTCATTAGCAATCCCAAGACTAGCGAGGAATTTCACTTCGAATAATTACATCGCTTTGAGTACATGAGAAGCTGAGGCTCGGAAAGAGCCTTATCCGACCCGCCACTTATGATCGGTGGGTAGAAATGAGAAGGAAAATGCCAGAGGGCATCGTTGGCATCACTAACCAGCCAGCTGTCTGCAATTCCTTCCTTTCTTCCCCCGTCGTGCAGAGTAAATGTGACGAAAGTTTTAATGAACCACTCGAGCGTGCACGCACGTCTGTGTCTGTAACGCGATCTTAACTGAAAGCGACATCATACAAATATCCAGGGTTTGGCTGGCTGTGTAATAAGGTGGATGAATGAGACTCGGGGGATCATGGGGACAGAAAGCCGAGGGGAAACTGGAACAAAGCGGTGCATACAGGCAGAGATTTTTTTTTTCCCCCACAAAAAAACATTTTGTATGTTAAACGTCAATTAATTACTCTACTTATAATTGAACAAGTTTTAACAGGTTTTATAAAAGGTGGTAAAGTGTTGTCATTATTCACACGTAATATGTCATTCGTTAAGCATATTAAATCAATAAAGATGACCGGTATTGATTGTATGTTTCAGTGATTCAGATTTTAACACAAACGAGAATAAAACACGGATTACTAGCAGCGTGATGATCGCCTGGCATGAGCAGCGAAGCAGTTATTTCCCCCTGAATTTACATCAATGCTTTTTGGGTGGAGTTGAGTTCTCTGATGAATACAGTGAGACATCACTCTCTAGTGACTCTGAGGATGAGAACGCTGCCAAAGATGAGCGTGACAATGAATCCAAAGTGGTTTATTTTATTTTAACATTAGTCTGACTCAGTGTTTC
Organism: Plotosus lineatus; assembly: GCA_024760905.1. Lineage (NCBI taxonomy): Eukaryota > Metazoa > Chordata > Actinopteri > Siluriformes > Plotosidae > Plotosus > Plotosus lineatus. Next base: position 26,145,322 of record CM045750.1, on the reverse strand, counting down.
TGTCATCAGTGAGTTTCGGAACAAAAATCAATGTTTAATGTGATTTCTGCGCTTGTTGTTTGTACAGCTCAGCTATAGTTGATAATAATTGTTATGCTACATGTGTCCGTGACGTAGGCCAGTCAATCCAACGCATTCACATCAGTAGCAACAAATCACAAAGGCAACATACCCAAGTATGCCTAGAGTCATAACACTCACACACACTTTGAAAATAGGCGTGGACTGATGTCGGGACTGCTAACAGTTTTAAGGAGCGAGTAACACTAATTCAGTGCAGGTACATTTTATTCAAGAGTATGTGTGGAACAAGGGGGCAGTGGTGGTCTAGTGGTACAGGGCGCTGGATCGCTGATCCAAAGGTTGGGGGTCCGAGTCCCACTCTCCACAGGGCTGTCACTGCCCCCCCCCCCCCCCTCCCCTCAGTGCAGCTAACTGGGTTATCAAAGGCCGGCCATGTGTCTCACTGTCTATGGTGAGAGGTTGATGTAAAAGAACCATTGCTGTCTTTCGTAAAGAGGAGCTGCAAAGCCGTCAGCGTGTTTCTGTCCCTTGCTAAAAAGACACCCGACGTAAAAATCTCTGCCAAAATCAAAACGTGCGAATCAGATGATTCACTGTGGCGACTCCTGAGTAAAAGGGAAAAAGCCGAAAGGAAGACAGACAGACAGTATGTGTGGAACAGTCGCTGATACAGCATGTTTAATTTCAATTATTTTATAATACTATGAATTTAAGTGTTGGGATGTGTCAAAAAAAATAGTATTTCAAAATATTAAACTAGAATATATTACTCGAGACTCTGATTGGTTTACTATATGGAGGAAAATAAATACCCTGATGGAATAATGCTAAAATCAAAATAGAAAGCAAAAACTTACAGCTTGTGATGGTAACTGATTCTGAAATTCCAAAAATTCAACAAAATTCTTATTAAAAAAGAAAAATAAACAAAGAAAGCTAAGCAGTGCAACTGTTTTTCAAGGTAAAATGATAAAAATCAAAACTTTACCAAATTTCAAAATCTGCTGCCATGAACTGCACGCGGGTGGCATGGTGGCAGAGTGGTTAGCTCCCAGCAAAATGGTCTTGGGTCCGAGTCCCATGCTCAGCAAGGGTGTTTCTGTGTGGAGTTTTCATCTATTACACATGATTGAGTGGGTTCCCTCCAGGTTCTTCAGTTTCCTAAAACAGTCCAAATACATTCACCTTGGGCTAACTGGTTGTTCCAAATCGGAGGTAGATGTAACTGCAACTGTGAACGGTTGTGTGTGAGTGCGTTGTCCCTGAAATGGACTGGTGAGTTATTCTGGGTGTACCCTGCCTTAACTCAGATTTGTCTGAGATGGGATCCAATCTGACTGCGATCCAAGTCGGATTAAAAAACTCATCAAAGAATTTAATGGATGGAGAAAAAATGTTATCAAATGAATAAAGTTTTCAATTTGATGAAGAAATAATATATTTTTATAATTTTGTTTGATGTAATTAATATGAAATGCTGTGATCCGAAGCTCGGCGAAGGCTCGCGATCGTGTTAATGGTATATAACTAACTTCAATTCTTTTCGAGAAATAACATTGTTCAGAGCAGATTTCAACCATGACGTAAATGTGTTTATTGATCTTTTAAATCCACACTCTGTAAGCAGCTCCATTATCCTTAAACGTCATTAATTACACACTGGAGGAGGAAGATGAAGGCCGAGTGGAGATCGGATTGGACCGAGCTCTAATCTTCGTCTCGTTCGTGGGTTTTAGCTCAAGCGTTATAGAAAAAAAATAACCTTACTTTAATGTTTAAACTTCACAGAGAAACAGACGTCAGTGCAATCACAGTTCTTGAATTTTTATTTCTTTTTTGAGAGTCTGCGTTTCAGTAGGTGGATGAGCTGTTACTATAGAAACAATAGCAAATACTCTTAAAAGTCTATAGCTGCCCCAGCGGAGCATGAGAGGCATGTTCTTATTAAAATGGAAAGTTAACTCGATTGAATAGACTCCTATGTTTTCTTCCTCCATGTGCAGGAGAATGCAGGAGTGAAGCTGATCTGAAATGGAAATGAGCATCACATGACCCGCCTTGAGAAACGCACCGAGCACCAATTTAGAGCCACGGTGCATTATTTGTGCATGACACATTTGCATGAAGACAATTATCCAGATGCCTGAGGGGAAGCAAAGTCTGTCCAGCTTCCAAGGCAGTCACTTAGATTAGATTAGATTGTGTTCCCAGTTTAGCAATGCTAATGCAGTTAGCACGGTGTTAACATTTGGCCCACATTCCAGGCAGTTCTAGAGCGCTGTGTCCGAGGAGGTTCCTACATCCAGTACATCTGTGGCATTCTGGGGTTCTGAATCAAATCCTGGTGCAGCTTTTATTTTCGATTTTTTTTTCTGTGTGTGGTGGTGACTCAAAATTTTGGGATACTGATCAGAAGATTGTGGGTTCAAAACCCACTTGCATCAAGCTGCCACTGTTGAGCAAGGAGTTAACCCTTGACTGCAGGGAAAGCAGTGGCCCCACTTCAGTCACAATTTGCTGGCCCTGATGAAAGTGGGATTCTATTTTGAATCCATGACCTGCAGGAATGGAATCAACCCTTCTGTGTGTATATGGTTTGTTGTGTTTTATTATTAATTTATTTATCATGACATTTTAAAGGTGTGCCTCACTAATAGGCACAGATTAATAAGGCTGTAGTGCCATGAGACGCCAAATTTTAACCAATAAGCCACCATCTCACCCAACTGACAAACATCCATCTATCCACTTGCTGAAGCATTGAATCCAAGTAGAGGCTTGGGCCAGCTGGAGGCTACTGAATCCTGGTAAAAGTTGGGTACATATTGTACAGCTCCCCAGTCCATCACAGGAAAAACACACACAACCATTAACACCCACATTCACATCTGGGGCGATTTTCAGCAGCAAGTTAGTTTTAATGTGCTTGCTTTTGGACTCCAGGAGGAAATTGGAGAACCCAAACAAACCCATGGTGGAGAACATGAAAACGCCATACTCACAAGCCCAGGACTCGAACCCAGGACTTTCTTGCAGTGAGATGACTGTACTAACAATCACACCACCGTACAGCTCAAATCTCATTCTGGATGATTTTTGTGGTTTCCACAGACACACACACACACACACACACACACACACACGCGCGCACACCACCACCACCACCACCATTCATACTCAAAAACCATGCAAACTCAACTCCACCAAGAAATACCCTCACTGAGCCTGGGAATCAAAACCACAGCCTTCTTTCTGTGAGCCAAATGTACCACCATTTGTTTTTCTTTTTTTTTTTTTTTTTATATTTATATTTTGCACCCCTTTGATTTTCAAACCGCAACTAGATGAGACGGTGAATGGAACAGAAATAATGCACTTGATTATTTTCAGTCTTTGCTTGGAGCAACACAGATATTTGTTGTCCTCTCGAAAGTAACCCTTTTAGTCGAGGCCATCAGTGTTCCCTCACTTCAGTCACACACTTGAGTAACAGCCTAAGAAGCTCTTAAGAAGAAATTTAATATCGCACTCAAACATAATCGAAAGATGAACCACCTCAGGCTTTTGATATAGAGAGGACCAAAGCTTGGGCTCACTAATATTAACATTAGTGATGGAGAAGGATCGTTAGAGCGCCTCCAGCCTCCCAGAGCTGCTTACTGTAAACCCACCGTGATGAAATCAATGTCTGCTGTAGAGCAGTGAGGATTGAGTAAAGCCTCGTGCACACTACAGGGTTTCTCGTCCAATTTTAGCCTCGCTTTGCTTCTCCCAAGCAGATTACTGTGTAGTTTAGGACTTTCAAACCTTGTGATTGACTCGAGAACATAACAGGCCTTTGCTTGCTTGTAAGGTGTTTAACACTGAGTTGAAGTTGTGATTGTGGAGTCGGAGAAGCTCCGTTCAACCATCTGCTTTTGAAAGCGCTTACTGGACCACTTTAGCACCGTGATAGATACCATCAACTGTTAACCAGCTTCCAGACGGGCAGCAATTCGAGTAACAGGCGAATTGTTGCGCATCTAACGTGAAATGCTTCACTTGTGGCGAGCGCCGGTTGCCTAGATAAGCCTCTCAACATGTTTCCCACTTCCAAATGTCACCCAGTAAACCTGTAAGCGGTGAATAGCTCATGACCTAAAGAGAGGGTGGGTCCACAAGCAGTATCTAGCTGGGTCACAAATAAATACCTTATAGTACCATTGTATTGTCGTACTAAAATGTCTTATTTTATCATCAGTGTGGCATGTATAGAATGGAGACTCTTGTATCATGAACCAGGAAGAGTTAGACATATAGAAATCTCTACTCATTTTGGAAATATAGTCCCAACCATGGGCCTTTCTGGGTATTAGTCTTGTTAAATTCATGCATCATGTCCATATTAAATTTTCAAAGCTGCTTAATCCTAACTGGGGTCACGGGATGGCTGGGTAGGGCGGAGTGCATCTTGAACAACTTGTAAAACCACTGGAGGACCAATACATTCAACCATTTACGGTCACTCTCACACCTAAGAGCATTTGGAACAGACAGTTAGCCTACTGTTCATATTTGTGGACTGTTGAAGGAAACCAGAGTGTCCAAATGACATGTTTTACTTTATATTGAGTGTAGTTTCACTCATTAAACCAGTCGCTCTGTTTGTTAGTGATGTAATTAACTAACCACTGCTCCGCCACGCCGCCCAGTCATAAAGCTCATGGCAATAATGGGCTCTTCCCTGCTGATGTAGGCGGAATCATTAGACTCGTGTTTATTGTTTACCTATGGAAAATGATTTGAGGTACTCAGTGTTGGCCAGAGTCTGTCAATCAACAGAATATGTCATGTGACTGATCAGCTCAGCTGAACTGTTTCCACCCACTTTATGTCACTTGAAAATGTGTTGCCTCTTACCTCTATGATGAACTGAACTTTTCAAGAATGACGATCTACATTAATTTTCTGAACCACTTAATCCTAATCAGGGTTACAAGGAGGCTGGTGCACATCTCAGCTGAGTCCAAGTGAGAGCGGGGTACACCCTGGACACCTTGCCAGGCCATCACAGGGCACAGGGCCAACACTCATACAATCATTCACATCTAGGAGAGTTTTGGAACAGCCAATTTACCTACTGTGCATGTTTTGGTCTGTGGGCAGAAACAGGAGAACCTGGAGGAAGCCCACACAAGCACGGGGAGAACATGCCAACTCCACACAGAAACGCCCAGACTGGGTATTGAATCCAGGACCTTCTTGTTGTGGGGTGGATGTGCTTACTACTGCACCACCGTGCTGCCTCGATGATCTTCATGCTGTTATGAAAACTAGGAGATACAAGTGGCCATGTAGCACATTATGGCAAATGTAGGAAATGCACAAAACTTCAGCAGGTCAGTAACTCAAACTCAAGGTTGGACCAACGATCCTCAAGCTCTGTAGCAGAATCACCCCACTGCCTTAAATCCAAGCTCATGCCAAGGTTATTCAGTGGGGTTTAACCTCACAGTCTTCCAGGCAGTACATTATTATATTACTCTAATGGAACAAATACCATCCAGTTTTTTTCTTCCCTGACCCAGGACTTTGGGAAACATAACAGATTGCTATACCATGCTGTCTCTGCTGTCTCTGTCCGTGTTCTTGTCTTTTTGTGACATTCTGGCATGGCAGAAACTCTGAAATACATTTCTGCCCTGCTACTTCAGAGATAACAGTCAAATCTGTTTTTAATTACGATCGATTTTTGCCCAGTTGCTCCACGGACTCGAAGTGACAGAGCTGCTGCTGGATGGTAAGCGAGCACTTCTTGGCAGAAGAAATTTGGCACTGTCAGCAGCATGACATCAGGATAAACAAATTGGAGGACACTTTCTGTCGCAAGATATTTTCAGCAGCACCATTTCAGGGACAGACTTGGAGATCTGCTAGACAAAAGCCATCATGCCAAAAAAAGGAGAACAAGCTAAAGTTGGCACTTATTAGATTGAACAGGAAAGAGACATCAGTTCCATCTGGTTCCGTTTTTGCTGGTCGTCAGCACGGCGTAACAGAGACCACATGCTTTATTTATTCTGTTTAGTTCAGTTTTCTTCATTGTTCAATCATCATAATGCCAAATCTTTGACCATGAGACGCATTCTGTATAAGACGCTTTCCAAAACTGTCACACACAGTTGTTTAAATGTAGTTGCATTTTATCACTTTACAATTTCCTTTCAATGAAGATAAGAGACCCAAACCTGTTCCATCATGACAAGGCCCATGAACACAAAGTGAGCTCCATGAAGACATCGTCTGCCAAGGTTACAGTGGAGGAACTCAAATGTCCTGCATAGTGCTCTAAACTCAAACAGTGAAGTACAAAAATCAGCCATTAACAGTGATTCTGGAACAGAGATGATTAAGGGTCTTGTTTAGGGGCTCAAGGGTCCTATAGTGGCAGGTGGCTGGTGGCAGGTCTCAAACTGTCAAACTTCTGATTGCTAACCTAGAACCTTAATCACTTGGATTTATGGATGGACAGATGGATGGACAGATGGATGATGGATTGTTGTTTGGTGGGTTGGAATGGTTACAGGTTGTGTGATTGGTTGGTTACTGAATTGATCCATTGGTTGGTAGGTTGGTTGTTGGGCTGGCTGCTTGATTGGTTGGTTTATTGCTTGGCTCATTGGTAGTTTGACTGGTTGCTTGCTTGGTGGGTTTTTTTAGCCGGTTGTCTGGCTGGCTGGATTAAATAAATGCTGCATATTGTACCACGTAGTATCTGTAAAAACAGATGACTGTTTATTCGGATTGTTTGTTAAAAAATAACAATACAGATTGTGTTTATTTATTTTTGCATTTGCATAGCATTGACATAGCCAGTGTCAGTGCAGGAGGTAAACTGTGAGGAGCTTCATGCCTCATTTGAAGTCACGGCTTATTTTTCTCTAAAATACAAACTGAGCAATGATCTTCAATGACATCACAGAGATCAACATTTATCAGTAAACAGGCCCTGTGTGAGGACAAGGGGCTTAGAGGGTATATAAATAGCAGATAGACGAGTCATGAATGTTTTGACAGCGAGCTCCTGGTGTGAGGCAAAGCATCAATAAGAGAACAGACTGAGCTTCTTGATATATACTCTGTTTCTGTGAGATGGAGTCAATCAGCTCGGTCTAGGATGGCTTGTTTAATGCATTCAGGGGCAGAAGAGTCGAATCTTTTTGGTTGCAGTGAGGTCAGATTCTATATATTTTACCTCACAGTGCACAAGTTGTTCTCCATTGACTATCTCCCAACATCCCGACCCGCTGGCCTCCCATTCGCTAGAAGGGATGAGCAGCTTCCTTGAGCAGCAACTTGTTTCATGAGTTTTTTTGAGTGTGCTCATTGCAACTTTATTTTTTGGCTCAGGCTTTTAACCTTGCATAAACATTTGTAAGACTATAACTCTGCTAAGAAGACATGGTCAACACGAAGTAAGTACCTTAAAAGTTATGCTTTTATAATTTTTAAAAGGGTACTATTGGGGGCCTTGGAACAAATCCCACATTTTACATGTAAAATGCGGTTCTACTTACGAATAATTCAGATTACGAAAAAGACTCTGGAACGGATTAATTTCGAAAGTTGAGGTACCACTGTATATATATATATATATATATATATATATATATATATATATATATATATATATATATATATATATATATATATATATATATATATACAAAAATAAAAGGACAGGACAAAGACTTTCTATTGAAACTCCATTTATCACTACAGATCTGTTTCGAGGGGTGGTTCCCTGGTTCGAGTCCCCACAGGGTTGTCACTGCACCCCTACCCCCCCCCCCAGTGCAGCTAACTGGGTTGTCAAAGGCGGGCCATGTCTCTCACTGTCTATGGTGAGAGGCATGTAAAAGAACCATTGCTGACTTTCGTAAAAAGGAGCTGCAAAGCCGTCAGCGTGTTTCTGTCCCTTGCTAAAAAGGGTTGTGACAGGAAGGGCATCCGACCTAAAACCCTCTGCCAAATCAAAGATGTGAATCAGATGATTCGCTGTGGAGACTCCCGGGTAAAAATGGACAAATCCGAAAGGAAGACAGACAGACTATATATATATATATATATATATATATATATATATATATATATATGCCCCCCACTTTGCTCCCTTCAGTTCCCCCTTGTATTATGCTATCTTTAAGAAATAACCTAGAGGGCAATCGTGAAGTGTAAGGTTGCTCCAGCATGTGTAGTAAGAGGTGCTGGTTTTAATTACCCATGCACTAACTACTCTTACAATTCTATAATACGTGAACATGACTATAGTGGTTGGCAGTGGTGTCTCTGTGATTAAGGTTCTGGACTGCTGATCTAAAGGTCAGAGGTTCAAAGCCCTTAGTACCACCAAGCTTCCCTTGTTGGGCCCTTGAACAAGAACTTTAAACCTTCAACTGTTAATATGTACAGATGGTATTATCAGGGGAAACAAGTAATAAAATTACCATATAAATAAAATAAACTGGGGATTTAGCTCAGTTGGTCGAGCATCCGCTTTATCCTCCAGAAGGTTGGAGTTCGAATCTGGCCGCATCATACCATAAGACATTAAAATTTGGGAGTTGTTGCTTCCTGCTTGGTGTTCAGCATAAAAAAGGATAGAACAACGCAATATTCCCATGTGCATTGAGCATACGCTTGTATGAGTAATGTGCTATACAAGCATCCATAATAATAATAAAATGAAAGTAAGCAAATCCACCTGTTCAAATTTACAGAAAACCCCTCTCTCGTTCAAAGGATTCACAAGATGGCTGAGGTTTGAACATTTAAGATCATTCATTCATTTTCTGAACTGCTTAATCTTAATTAGGGTCACGGGGAGGCTGGCACTCATCTCAATCAATTCTGGGCAAGGGCAGAGTACACCCTGGACAGCTTTCCAGGCCATCACGGGGCAGAAACATGCTGATGGCTATGCAGCTACTCTTTATGAAAGTCAGCAATGACTCTCACATGAACCTCCAGCACAGACAGTCAGAGACACGGCCGGCCATTGATAACCCAGTTACCTTCACTGGGGACACAGCAGTGACAACCCGGTGATAGTTGGACTTGAACCCTCAGCCATGGGCTCAGTAATCCAGTACCTTACCACAGGGACATCACCGCAACGTTCTAGATCATTTAAGATCAAAGGTATTTGTCTCATTTGAAAGTCCATATATGGGTTTCCCACAAGTGTTCTGGCGGCATGGTGGTTAGCATGTCCACCTCACAACAAAAGGGTCTTGGTTTCAATTCCCAGGTTCAGTTGTTTCTATGTATATGCGGGGCAGTGGTGGTCTAGAGGTATAGGACGCTGGATCACTGATCCAAAGGTTGGGGGTTCAAGTCCCACTCTCCACAAGGTTGTCACTGCCCCCCCCCCAGTGCGTCTAACTGGGTTATCAAAGGCGGGCCATGTCTCTCACTGTCTCTGGTGAGAGGTTGATGTAAAAGAACCATTGCTGACTTTCGTAAAGAGGAGCTGCAAAGTCGTCAGCGTGTTTCTGTCCCTTGCTAAAAAGGGTTGTGACAGGAAGGGCATCCGACGTAAAAACCTCTGCCAAATCAAACGTGCAAATCAAATGATTTGCTGTGATGACTCCCGAGTAAAAGGGGAAAAGCCGAAAGGAAGACAGACAGTTGATTCCATGTATAGCCTGCATGTTCTCCCCGTACTTGTGCAGGCTTCCGGGTATTCCAGTTTCCACCCACAGGACAAAAACATGCGCAGTAGCTGAATTGGCTGAACATAATTGTAGCTAGGTGTGAGAGAGAGAGAGTGTAAATGGCTGTACGTGTGTTGGCCCTGTGATGGTCTGGTCAAGGTGATGACGGTGTAACCTGTCTTTACGAAGAGTCGGCTGAGATGGACACCAGCCTCCCCGCAACCATAATAAAGGATATAAAGAGGTTCAGGAAATTAATGAATATTAGCACTTGACTTAGTCTTTCTCTAAAACTTTGTGACCTTTCGCTCACCATCACCTTTTACCATGATAAAAATCAACCAAAATCAAATCACACACACACACACACACACACACACACACACACACACACACACACACACACACACACACACACACACACACACCCCAAGGAAACCCATGCAAGTACTTTGCAAATATCAAACTCCATATAGAAACACATGGGCGTGGTCAGGATTTTGATCTCATTAATGATTACGGTCACGTTGCTCCATCACACAGTTTAAGTTGTTGATTCATTTCCAATACCAGCATGACCCAGAGCAGTCTGTTCCTTGGTTGTAATGCATGTAATGTGATGTATTACGAATATTCATTATTTGAGATTATTCATTCATTTTCTGAACCGCTTAATCCTAATTATGGCTGCGGGGAGACTGGCGCCCATCTCAGCTGCCTCCGGGCAAGGGTGGGGTACACCCTGAACAGCTAGCCAGGCCATCATATTTCGCCCCTTCTCTCTCTCTCTCTCTCTCTGTCTCTCTCTCTCTCTCTCTCTGCAGTACATCACACTCGTTTCTGTCTCCTGTAACATGCTGTAATGTCAGACAGAGAGACTGTAGGCGGGACTCAGCACACGGTCCCCCCATCCCTGCAGGGTTTGAAAGTGGAACTGTGCTGGAAATTAGATGTCTCCAGCTGATAAAACGTTCAGTTCTTTTCTCTGAAACAGACCTTGTTCCTTTTTTTCACCGCTAATCAAAACCTGTAATTATTTTCTGCTGGTATCTGCGCAGACCCCTCGCAGCCAAACTGACGTCTGCTTGAAATACACTAATCTCCACTTAACCTCAATGGAGTGTCCTCATAAAATTAACAATTGGGGTGGGCTTGGGGTGGCGGGACTTAATGCAGAATCAGATCTAAGGCACTGAGGTAAAGGTTACATTTTCCAGAAATGTTGGCGTCCGTTAGTGGCCCAGAGGTGGGCTCTCGGGGATGGTCTGATGCTGGGTTGGGAGTTGGCTGGGGGTTTGGGAGGGTGTAATAGAGATCCAGTTTCTCCTGTGGGGATGGTGGATTGGATTGAAAAGAATTAGGTTGGGAAAATAAAAAGTGTGTGTGTGTGTGTGTGTGTGTGTGTGTGTGTGTGTGTGTGTGTGTGTGTGTGTGTGTGTGTGTGTGGTTTGTTGTCTGTTCCTCTACGGGTAGAAAAACGGCATAATAGATCAGAGTCAATAGAGAGCAAACCGAACTCCATCCTTTCAACCTGCGGTGACCTTTTCTTTCTTTTAATGTTGGACTGTTTCATGTGCACACTTCTGTGTGTGTGTGTGTGTGTGTGTGTGTGTGTGTGTGTGTGTGTGTGTGAGGGAGGGAGACAGAAATAAAATCGAAAACATTTGAAATGAGTCTTATAGCAACCATTTAAGAAGGGTAACCGAGTCCTGAAGACTCATCACATGAATAGTGTCATTTAAATCTATTTATAAAATCATCATCATCATCATCATCATCATCATCATCATCATCATCATCATCATCATCCTACTGCGCTTAATCTTGGGTTGAGTCGTAAAGACAAAGCAGTAAAGTCCATATGTCCCTCTACCCAGCTGCTTCCTCCAGCTCTTCCGGGATGACACTGAGGCATTCCCAGACTGGCCGAGAGAAGTCAACCCTGGTATCTCTTCCCAGTCAGACACGCCTGAAGCACCACATCAGGGAGGCATTCAGGATTCAGTACAATTACCCTGGAGTTCATAATGACCATATGTTGGACACTACTCAGGATGTTCTATCAGTCTGTTGTGGCCAGCGGTGTCCTCTATGCTGTTACATGCTGGGGTGGCAGGCTAAGGGTCGCAGATGCACACAGACCAAACAAACTGATTCGCAAGGCCGATAATGTTGTGGGGATGAAGCCAGACTCTCTGATGGTGGTGTCGGAGAGCAGAATGATGTCCAAAATAAAGACAAGACTGATCAATGCCTCCGGCCCACTTCAGAACCTACTGATCAGTCACAGGAACCGTTCAGTGAGAGCCTGATACCACCGAAATGCACCACTGAACCACACAGGAAATCATTTGTACCTGTGAACATTAAACTGTACAAAACTCACCCATATAGCTCCAACATCCCCTGTCCTACATTTACAATCTACTGTTTATCATGTTCCCCCAGTGCCCCTAACTGGGTTATCCGAGACCAGCCGTGTCTCTTACGGTCTGTGGTGGAGGTTCAAGTCAAAGAAACATTGTTGACATTTGTAAAGAGGAACCGCATAGCCGTCAGCATGTTTCTGCCCCGTGATGGACTGCCCTTGCCCAGAGTTGGCTGAAGTGGGCGCCAGCCTCCCCACAACCCTAACTAGGATTAAAGCGGGTCAGAAAATGAATGGAAGTTTATCACGTTGATAAAACAGTACATATCACTCACTGACTCCATTCATACTCCATCAGCGTGTTTCTGTCCCTTGCTAAAAAGGGTTGTGACAGGAAGGGCATCCGACGTAAAAACCTCTGCCAAATCAAACGTGCCAATCACATGATTCACTGTAGCGACTCCCGAGTAAAAGGGTAAAAGCCGAAACAAAGACAACATATATATATATATATAGATATATAACAAAAATAAAAGGACAGGACAAAGACTTTCTATTGAAACTCCATTTATCACTACAGATCTGTTTCGAGGGGTGGTGAAACCATCCTCTCTCTTCAGGTGATTATAGAAGATTCTTATAGATTCTTAAGATATAGAAGAAGATTCTTCTATAATCACCTGAAGAGAGAGGATGGTTTCACCCCTCGAAACAGATCTGTAGTGATAAATGGAGTTTCAATAGAAAGTCTTTGTCCTGCCCTTTTATTTTTGTCATTTGCTCTACCAAAAAGTATTGAGCACTCTCCTACGGAAGGATCTACTCAGAAAATCATATATATATATATATATATATATATATATGATATATCATATATATATTATATATATGATGATGATCATATATATATTATATATATATATAATGTCGATTCTGTATGTATATTTGTGTATACTGTCTATAAATATTTCTTTATATTACATTTTCTTGATGAAGACCTCCTGATCTCACTGTCCCCTGTCTGCAGCACCTGTGAGCACAAATTTCTCTGATCAGTAAAATATTCTGATTCTAATTCAGATTGCTGTGAAGTGAATGCACTGACCTCGACCTGATCTTGCAGCCCCAGAGTTTCCATACAAGGCCGAACTTTACTTCGGGAATAAAGCTGAAATTGCCCAAGCTGTCCTTCTCCAAAAAGTTGGATGGCCGGAGGAAATTTTTGCAGGATGACTTCATTTATTTTTGCATAGATATATCGGCTCATGTCCACACCGCACTCCCACCGACGCTGGCAGCTCTCCCACATCCACACATCTCCGAGTGCCAGCTAAACATCAAAAGTGAGCCATCTGGCTTTATTTCACCTTCTTGACCTGAAGAGGTTTTGAATGACCCTCAGCCAAACTGTGACGCAGGCTTCAGTAAAGCCGTGGTCTCACACCGCTCTGAGAATCTCATGGAAGACAACGGTGGATGATTTTCTTTTTTTTAATCGTTGTTCCGTGTAGGTGTTACGATGGTGTAGTGCCTCGAACGTCCAGTCCACCTCACAGTAGGAAAGTCCTAAATTTGAGTCCAGGGCTCAGGGTCTTTTTCTTGGTGCAGACATCCTCTGAAATAAACCAGAATGGCTGCATCCCACAACCCCAGCTTATGGAACAACCAGCACCCTGCGACCGTAGCTTTCTTTCCCGAGTGCATCACGCAGAATTACTGATGTGTAATGGGTGCTTTCATATTAGAGACAGAATCCAATCATGAACCCCAAAAAAAAAACAAATACAAAATAAACTATTCATTCACTCTCTGAGTCTCTTAATCCTAATTCGGGCTGTGGGGAGACTGGCATCCATCTTCGCCAACACTGGGTGAAGGTGGGGTACACTCTGAACACCTTATCAAGCCATGGCATGACCAATACTCTCTTTCTCACACACACACACACACACACACACACACACACATACACACACGGAACAGCCAGTTAGCCGACAGTGCATGTTTTTTGGACTGTGGGAAGGAAACCGAGTATCCAGAGGAAACCCAAAGAGGCACAGAGAGAGCATGTAGACTCCACACAGAAACGCCCGAGCCTGGAAGTCAAACCCAGAACCTTTTTGCTGTTAGGCTAACGTGCTAATCACTGGACCACCACACCGCCCCCACTCTAACGTGATGGAACTAATACTGTAAGCCATGACAGTTACCACCGTTCATCTTCTTTTCTCTTCGGTCTCTGAGTTCGAGTCGACGTGACTCGGGAGCAATTTTGAACTCTACATGTATTGTGTCATTACAGCGCAGTCGTCCTCGCTCTACTCTGTCTCTCATCTTCAGCTTGTGTTCCAAGTGTCTCTGTTTCCAAGCAGAAAACAGAAAGGAGCTGAGATTCGACCCGCTCTCTCCTTCTGCCTTTCTTCCATTTACTTACGAGAATTATCTTAAATCTATCAGGCTTATATAAAATGCCATCATGCTGTCGTCGTTCTTCTGAGAGACGGACTGCGCGTGAGGGGAGTAATGATGTCTCATTCATTATTTCAAGCTTATTTCGGAGAGAAAGCCATGAAAGGATCGGGCGGGTTGTGGAAAACTGCAGGCGAGGGTTGATTGCTCAGGGTTTTGTAAGTGACACGGATGCTGACAGCATCAGCGAATGTACATTTCAGCTTTATTGGAACGAGGATTGACGAGTCGCTCAGTGCGCTCATCCATCAGAGCCAAGCTGGGGACGAATCCGCCATCTACCACGCGCTGACGTTTTCCAATTTCACAACAAATCCAAAAAGAATGAATAGCCCAAGTGTGCGGTAAAGCCATATGAGGCGATGCAGCGGATTGACAGTTTATAGAATATGCTGGAAGAGAAGTGTAATATGATCCACAAATGATCCCAGGAGGACTGTCCACAAGGAAGAGTCTGGAAAACCGTCGGATTTCCCTTCTGCTGCTCGGTAAGCACTGAACACACAACTGGAGCCATGGAAAGTGGGGCTACCTGGGGCACAGGTCTTAGTGGACCTCTATCCGGGTCGCTGGAAGGTTTGAGACTATTTCAGCTTACTCTGGGTGAAGGTGGGGTACACCCTGAACAGCTTGCCAGTCCATCACAAGGCAACACACACACACACACACACACACACACACACACACACACACACTGAGCAGTGGGAGGTTAGGTGCTTAAGGCCACGTTAATCATGAAGGTGGTGGAGGGAAAGGTGCTGCTCACTACGCCCAGCACTGCTCATGTTTCCTGCTGGTTCGAGAATCGAACCAGCAACCCTTTGGTCCCCAACTCATGAACCATTAGGTAATAGAGAGAGTTGAGAGTTTGCCGACCTGACTGGTGAGAGCTTCCTTTGAAGGAATCTGAGTATCTTTGAGACTTGACTATTATCGTTCCTCACTCACAATCTTCCAGTTGAAACCACCGCACAAGTGCAACCTCTGCACCACCTCGGTGGAGTGGAGGTGTTCGTACAGTCCCACCGTTTGCGCTTAATTACCATTACACGTCGCTTCGACCACGCTACCTCTATTCTCGGAGTGGTTCCTCATTCAGTTTGAACTGTGCATGCATCTCGCACCGCTTTACTTTCCATCATCTCTACTTGTGTATTCTTGTACATATCCTTGTCCTACCTACACGCTTGTGTTTCAGCTTCTTTTGGCGGCTCGAGGGAAAGAAACCAAATACAGCTGAATTTCTGGAGTCCATTCAAAAAAAAAAAAAAAAAAAAAAAAAGAAAGAAAGAAAAAAACAATGAAATGCTGAGAATTGAAGACCGTGGGGTGGTTTTCAGATTATTTCTCTCTCTCTCTCTCTCTCTCTCTCTCTCTCTCTCTCTCTCTCTCTCTCTCTCTCTCTCACCTTGTTTTCCATTGTCAGACCCCTCCAGAGTACCAGGTCACACTCTGCTCCAGATCATCAGAAACACTGCGGGGGAAGCGGCAACCTTCACATCGACGCTCACAACAAACCCCAATCTGCTGGTCTGTAGGGTATCCAGGCAACCGTTTGATTAATTACAACGGTGTGATTCAGAATCTCGAAGGATATGAACTAAATACAACTGGATATTGTTCAATACTTGAATACTTGAATGTTTCTGACCTGAAAACCCTGCTGGTTAATGAGCGCTACAGGGACGACCAGGAGAAAATCTTCTCCTTTTTTTTTTTTTTTTTTTTTTTTTTTTTTTTTTTTTTTCCTCCGGAGAGGTGATCGAGACGTAGCGAGCTGCTCCGGGAGCTGGACTGACGCTACAGTGCCAAAAAGGTCCAGGTGAAAGGCTGCGCAGTCTGGATCAACCCGAGCCTCTGCCTGTTGTCTCTCTACTGGATGTTAATGGCTGCTTTGTTTGTGTGAGGATGACTCACAGACGGCATGTGGTCACCAGTTTCTCTCGATTAGAGCATGGAAACCAATCTCCCCACTTCTCCTGCGTGGCTCCAGTATTAATCCAAAACACCACTAACATACAATTAACATGAATATTCATTGCTTTCTTTTTCTAAGCTGATTGAGCTTAATTAGGATCGCGGGTAGACTCGCGCCCGTCTCAGCCAACCCCGGCCAGTGTGGGGTACACCTTGAACAGCTTTCTAAACCATGGCAGGGCCAGGACACTCACAACCATTCACACTGTCCCTCACACATCAGGGCCATTTGGAACAGTGAGCTGTGCATGTTTTAGGACTGTGGGAGGAAACCAGAGTACTTGGAGGAAACCCATGCAAGCACATGAAGAACATGCAAACTTCACACAGAAACACCTCGAGCCCAGAAATCGAACCCAGGACCTTCTTCCTGTGTGGCGAACATTGCTAAGCTCAAGCCTAGATATTGCATTTAAAGTCCTATCCGTGATGATCCCTGATACTGGAGACTCCTTCTATAAATATCTCCTTCTATAAAGAGAACTAAACAACTCAATATGTTCTCCAAACATCACCTCACCTCCATTGCTTCTAGTGGAGGACTTTGGGGATGTCTTGCTTTGCCATATAGCATCGTTGAGGTGATGTTTGGAGAACATCATCTCACCTCACCTTGGGGATGACTTACTTTGCCATGCAGTGTCACCTCAACGACACCGTATGGCAAAGCAAGACATCCCCAAGGACCTCCTCGAGAAGCAGTGGGCACTCGGTGCAGGACCAGTTGAGACTCCGTTATGGATCTGCAAGTGTGATCTTCAGGGCAATGACATTGCAGCCATGAATGCAGGAAGTCAAACAGCCGAATCCAAACCGACTCCAGCACAGAGCCGGAGATGCTGAATCCTATTCAGATCCACAGAAGGCTACAGCCTATCTCAGCTGACTCAGGCTGAAAGCAGGGTGCACCCTGAACAGCTCACCAGGGCATTGCAAGGCAATTTGGTATCACCAGTTAGCTTGTCATGTATGTCTTTGAACTGTAGGAGGAAACTAGAGTTCCTGGAGGAAACCCACACAAAAGCACAAAAACAACTTGGAAACTCCATTGTGAGACAGACTTGTCCACCACCAGGCCACGTGTCCATGTTTTTTTTTTTTTTTTTTCATTTACATCAGTTCTTCATGATCACTGGGGTTGAAGACACATTTTTTTCAAACTGTCACAAAATGATGAAGATGGATTGTTCCCGGCTCCGTAGTTCATTCTCGGTAATTTGAATAGAAGAAATTTCAAATTGAAGGCAGTTACAGGATCTCGTATGTACATCGTGTCTTACTTCACTGGTCTAGTTCAGACATTTTCATCTCTTATGTGAAAGACTTCAGCGATGACCTTCAGTCTCTCAGCAATATTGTTTAAAAAAAATAAATAAATAAATAAAAAACAGAAAGAAAGTAAAACATAAATATGGATAAATGAACTCACCAGACAAATGCATTGCTGTGAACGCCTGAACACGCGCCCAAGGCCACCGCGCACACGCGCGAACAACCTCTGAAGTCCCATGTTCACTCTTTAAATGTCAAGCGCAGTTTATTAAATGACAAGAAGCCTGAAGGTCAATCCGAAACCACTTAGGCCATGAAAGGTTGAACAGCACCTGCTGCGAGACTAATCAGAGACAGAACTTTACAGACGCAAATAACGTGATGGGAAACTACGTCCAGGAGGCTTGTACAGTGTTGAATAATTTCATTTAAAAAAAAAAAAAAAAAAAAAAGCCAGGATCCCTGCAGGGAAGTGTTGTTTACATCACTGCGAAAATTCCTAATATACCATGTGGACATGTCCTCCCTTCTGTAGGTGAGATTTTCTGAAAAGAAATGAAATGCTTTTCATTGGGTTTAAGAAAAACTGCCTGATTTCA
>CM045750.1:26084418-26116918 GCA_024760905.1 Plotosus lineatus | reverse complement strand
ACTGTGGGAGTGAAAGATGTACGTTCTGTTGTCGTTCTTGTTTGACAAGTGTCAATGTGTTTTTCAGTGTTTCAGCTGCTCTAAAATAAAATAAATAAAATAAAACATCCTGATAACTTGTCATGAACAAAGAAGCCTCCTGTTATTTGACATGCAGTTTAAAGGTATTATAAAACATATATCTATTGAAAATATGGCGATGTAAAAAAATAAATGAGATTTGAATTATTTTTGTTTAGTAATTTAAATGTAATTATATATAAATGTATTTATTTATTTATATTATGTATATTTCTGATCACTACCTAAACTACCAAACATGAGACTTTAATAAATATTTCCATGTCCATATTTATTTGTGACTCGATTAATCAGAATCATTAGTACGTGCCTGGGAGATAAAATCATTTCAACATATGGTGAACACAGTTTCTGAAATAATTCAAAGAATTCTGAATATGCAAAGGTGTTATTTTCCCTTTTATTTTATTTTATTTTATTTTTTTTTACTGAAATGTTCTTTGCCCGATCTGAGCAATTTAAACAGATAATTAGCCTACTATGCACATCTTTGGACTGCAGAAGGAAACCCATGCCGGTACCTAGAAGATATCCATGCACATTTCACACAGAAACACCCAAACCCAGGACTTGAACCCAGGACCATGAGTCGAGTGTGCACATCACTATGCCATGGTGTCGCTCAGTGAATATTTGTTGATGAAATACTCTCTCGCAGTATACTGATGACTTCTGATTTTCCTGAAGTTATTGTCTCATGAGTTTAAGGGGAGGATGGAAGAAATGAGGTCTGGGAGGATGGTGATAGTAGGAAGTGGTCTGGTTCCGGCACCTCTCACTTCTTCTCCGGGCTTTCGGTGGTGGCATTTCTCTCTGGCATTGTTGTTGCTGTTGACGTTTCTTAGCTTTGTTCCTGATGGATCCAGAGGGTCTGAAGGTCATCCAGTGACTCTGATTTTCAGATTCTTTTACATTTATGCCACTTGGCAGATGCTCATGTCCAGGGTGATTTTTATTTGTTTTTGTTTTTTTATGCAACGAGGCTGTTTCTTGCTAAAGGGTTGTGTCAGGAAGGGCATCCGACATAAAAACCTATGCCAAATCAAACGTGCGAATCATTCGCTGTGGCGACCCCTGATAAAGGGAAAAAGCCGAAAGGAAATCTCATTTTTATGCAACCAGACGGTTCAAGGTTGAAAGCCTCGCTCAAGGGCCCAATGATGACAGCATGGTGGTAATGGGGCTTGAACCCCTGCCCGTCAGCTCAGTAACCCGGAGCCTCAACCACCGAGCCACCGCTGCCCTTACTTTGTGACTCTTGTGACTCTGACATCCCACTGGACTTGTATTACTGGTCTGTTAGGAGAAGCTGATGAGTGTAAGGGTAGGAGAGGTGACCCCGGTACTGTAAACCAACTTGAATGCGACGAATCTGAGCAATGCCTCTCGAGTAAATGCTTCAATAGTTTGATTCATATTTTCTGCAAATTCCACTTGAGCAAACAGTAGGAGTCGCTCTGTGGGATGATATTAGAGATTTCCTGGGGAAAGCTGTCAGGACCGGGTCGTGAATTACAGCAGTGAGAGTACTGTCAGACCCGCCAGTATTTTGTTAGGGTGTTTTTTTTGTTTGTTTGTTTGTTTGTTTCCATCTCTTCACTCTGTGGTTGGAAAGGAACTGGGTATATCCCTGGTATGCATGTCTTGTTAGTACAAAATGAGCCTATTAGCCTGAAATTAGATCTAAAATGTGGAACAGGGAACAAACGGAACCGTTAATTACTTTTGTATCGGAGCAGATTCAAACAGATCGTTTCTTGCTAACAATTTCCCTGGACATTGTGTGTGTGTGATGCAGCATTAAAATATACCTCAGTGGAATTAGCAACTATAAATGGGGGGGGGGGGGTTGCAGTCATTTTAATGCAGCATGGAGGCATATCATTTCCTTAACGTTGCATCATGGCAGGTGGAGCTAATCGATGGCTGAGGATGTTGGGAGGAGCCAGAGGCGATTGATCATGCCACCAATGTTTACTTCAATCAAAGGATAAGTCTATGGAGGAACTAGAAAAAAAACAAAAACTATGAGACGTCCGAGCAGTGAGATGTGACACTAGTAAGGCTGTTTCAAATAGAACAGGGGATTGGAAGGACACTGTAAATAAAATAACTACTGTTCCAATTCTTGCCTACTGAATGGAATACATTTAGCACCTTCTGATTGGGAAAGGTATGGAAAATTCTCACATATGACATGAAAACACGGATCCATTGATTGATTGAATTATCAATTATAATTGATTGGATCCTCATTAAGACGTTGATAATAAAGCATGAACAAGCAACCTACACATCACAAATCAGTCCGACATTGGGTGAGAGGCGCCGCTATACCCTAAACACATCACCAATTTATTTTGGACTGTCTTTGGACTGGAGGAAACTGATGTAAATGGAGGAAACCAATACAAGCACACAGAAAGCATACAAAGTCCATAGAGAAACACATTTACCTGGGATTTGAACCCGGAACCCTTTGATTGTGAGGTGACAGTGACAACTTCGGAGTCAACATTTTACTACAAATAAATGTTTCCGTGGCAATCAAAAGGGAATTTCACTGGAAGAGGAATATTTTTTAGAAGGTTTCATCTCACTTCATATGAGGAATGTGCCTCTGCAGAAAGACAATAAAATCATCATAAATATTTGGGGGGGCTTTAATTAATTAGAGTGGCATTCAAAGAGTGTAGAGCACCTCTGCTAGACAGATAGATTATTATCAATGTCCACATTTATAATTAAATGTCTCCCCCTGCTGGGCAGCAGATGTATATTTTGTTAACTGTTAATTAAAGATTGCGATTCCTTGGAACTCTGGGAAATTTTTTGGCCTGGGCCAAATTCAGTGGTACCTTGACTTACGGGTGTCTTTTAGAATGAATTTTCCATGATATGAGCTTTGAGCCCACCAAATATCTTCCCCATCCAACCAGCAAAATTTTGATTTACGAGCTCTGCCGGGGAAATGTTTTTCCGGGCCGATTAGCCTCGTATTCTTCTGCATGTATTCGTCCGCACTCCGAAAACGCCTTGTGCAGTGCTTCTCAATTATTTTCTGTGATGACCCCTATAGGAAAAAAAAACACACACAGACACAGACACAGACACACACACACACACACACACACACACACACACACACACACACACACACACACACACGCATACACACACACACACACACACACACACACTATGCGCAACTTTAAATAGTGTTTACTGCACTTCATATTGTTAGCTTGGTGCTTTTTCTTAACACTATAGGATCACAGTGAGAGCACCACTGCCACCTACTGTAAAGGATGGGCAATTAAACTTAACAGTATCATAACATCACCCCACCCCCCCCCCCGCCCCCCCACCCACCCCGGCATCTTCACCACAGTCAATGATCTGAAGGGTTAGTTGACTTATTGTTTATTGTGGATTTATTATTATTTGTTATTATTGATTATTACTAATGTTAATGTACATGTATTATTACTATTAAATATTTATTGTTTTGTACATGTTTATATTTAATATATTAGCTCAAATATATGTGTTTGTGTCAGGTTATATGAGTTTGTGAGGGGGTTGGAACAGATGAATTGGTTTTCTATTATTTCCGATGGGAATTTTTGTTCTGTCTAACCAACATTTTGACTTACGAGCTCGCCATCGGAACGGATTAATTTCGTAAGTCAAGCTACTACTTTACTGGAATGAATCCAGTAGATTGTCTCTAAAATCCACTTAATTCTTTTCAGTATTTGGCCCGGGCCACACCCCCACCAAGTTTAATGAAAATCAGATCAGTGGTTTTTGTGTAAAACTGAGAAAAAAATGTTTAATAAGCTCCACATCCCAAACTGCCCTGAAATGTTATAGATTATTGTCGAGCCCATCCCACATCCCTCCACCAAGATTTCAGTTCAAGGTTTTTGTGTATGTCTGCTAACAAATAAACAATTAAACAGACAGACAGACAGACAGACAGACAGGGGTGAACATATAACCCCTTGGAACGAAGTCTGAGAGAAAGTATATGATTAATGGGATATTTTTGCTTTTAACAAACCCTGGTCCTTGAGGACCCCTTAGTCCTATAGATCTGAGTGTTTGTTTTGTGCCCTTTTACACCCGCTTCATCTCGGCCAGGGCTGGTAATTATACTAATAGTTGAGTCAGGTGTGTTGGGAGCAGGCAAAACGCTACAATGTGCAGAACAAAGGGTCCTCGAGGACCAGGGTTGAGAACCTCTGCTCTAACCCACCTACCCATTAGAGAGTCTATCGCATACGGAAAGACTTACATAATAATTACACAACTGACTGAATCGCGGCATGTGGAGCTTTATCTCTAATTCCAGGTAAGGTCAATAGAAACGCCGGGCTGTCATACAGTTTATCAGCTTTAAGGTTTATTTTTCCGGACTTTATTTTTTGCCACATTTCCCCATTTCCGATTTTAAATAATCAGGCAAATATGTTCATTATGACAGCAGGTGCACATAACAGCATGCACATGTGTATAAATGTAACACATATACGATGTAGAAGATGACTTTGTGCTACTTCTCGTTATGTACATCGACCATCCTCCAGCACAAAGTCTGGCTCACAGTGCATCCCTGGGGTAAAAACAGTAGCACCTGACTCTATGCCCAGCATTAAGCCACGACGCAGGCGTGCCCTCGTCTCCATCCTCCAACAAACGACATCCTTTGTGCACATCTCTGCATCCGGTTTAAGGCTCAGGCATTTTTGTCACGGTAGCACAGAAGAAGAAAACCGCCCAGTGGTGACCTCTGACACAGAGCGATACGTCAAGTTCTCGAGCGGATTTTACACGGTCTATTCAGGGCTCACATGGTTCGGTTGCTTGAGGAATTGGATACGTATGTACAGGATGCAGATGGAGTGTGTTGTTAAATGCGTATGCACGTCCTGTGTATCTGTGACCAGTCCTTCTTTTCTAACCACATGCAATAATATATTAAATTGTCTCTATCGGGGTTTCGGAGTCCAAAGACATGTACACTGAGACAATTCGATGGTCCAAATTGCCCCTCGGTGTGAGTGTGATTTGAGTGTAAATGGTTTTTTGTGTGTGTGTGTGTGTGTGTGTGTGTGTGTGTGTGTGTGTGTGTGTGTGTGTGTGTGTGTGTGTGTGTGTGTTGGCCCATGGTCTGGTGATCTGTTTAGGTTGCACCCCACACTTGCCCAGAGAGGGTTGAGATAGGCTCCAATTTCCCATCAACCATTCGGTATTATGTAATAATTATGTATTAACACTACAGCGGTTTTGCAAACAAATGGTTGCTGTAAATGTTACAATGGAGTTTAATTCCATTTCATTCACTTATGTTCTGAACTGCTAAGTCCTAATTAGGGTCACGGTGAGACTGCTGTCCATCTCAGACAACTCTGGATGAGAGCAGAGCACACCCTGAAAAGCTCAGCAGGCCATCTCAGGGCATACCACGAGACTATGACCAGGAAATACGGTCATTATGTCACAGCTTGACAAGCAAATCCAACAGGCTATAAGTCTGCGCTGGTATTAAACCCGCGGTTACAGAAAACTAATCAACACCTTCCAGCCAATGCAAACTGTGGTCCCAAGCGTTCATCTACTTTAATGAAAGAGAACCCCCCACCCACCCTCTATTGTTCTCTATTCCCGCTCTGAGTTTCCTCATGTGTTTTCCTCTCAGCGCTTGTGTTGTTTATCCACCGTCAGGTCTGTTTAAATATTTCATTGACAGAGTGGGAGTGAAATAAAGAAAGCCGGCATCCAGAGAGCCAAGTCCGACTCCCTTGGGTTCGAGGTGGGTTTCTGTGGAGATGTAGTGTGTGTGTGTGTGTGTGTGTGTGTGTGTGTGTGTGGATGTTTGAGTGTATGTGGTATCACTTCTCCTAAGTGCACATGGAGACTCATTCTCTTCCTGCTGTGGCCAGAGCGCTCCGCCTATCTCGCCATCCGAGCTCGAGTGCACCCGGGTGGATTAGACCATAGGTAGCCCCTTTTCCGCCTTTTAACTCTCTCTTCTATGTCTCTTCCTGCTGATGAAACATTCATGTCCGTTGTCTGTAGGTTTTCAGAACATTCTGATCCATACATCCAGAGATTTTGTTCAGTTTAAACTCGCGTGATGGCAACATGAAGCTGCACAGGACGTCAGAATGCGTGTCATGATTCAGGGCTACAGAGTTAATGAAACAAAAATGTATATTATGCGAATCACACCCTGTGAGTGAATTATGTGAATATGTTGACATGATTTCTGTGAAGGAAGTTCAGGCTTGACAAGTGGCTCCCTCTCCTGGATGCACGCTCCAGGGGTCGCAGAAATATCGTCCCATGACACCTCAAGGGGTTTCCATGATACACGACATGCACCATCCTGTACAAGAAATGAATTACAGATACTATTAATAAATTAATAAAAACACTAATTCCATCTCATCACTCACACACTCAATTTGCTGAACCACTTAAGCCAACTCATCGGGTTGTGTGAAGGGTGGAGCCTATCTCGGTCGACACTTATCGAAAGCCAGGTGCACAATGAACAGCTCAACTGACCATCACAGTGCACCACACACACAAAACCATTTACTTTCACACTGACACCTCGGGGCAATGTGGAACAGCCAATTAGATTAATGTGCATGTCTTTTGACTGTAGGAGGAAACCAGAGTACCCAGAGGAAATCCACCAAACTCCACACAGACATGTCCTCACCGAGCCCAGAACTAGAACCCAGAACCTTCTTACTTTTATTGATTTTATTGGACTGTTCTGAGAAACAGGGCTATAGTCCTCGTCATTACCCAAATACAGTGACTGTGGGAGGGGCTATAGTAAGCAGCGTCAGTGCCATCAGAAGTACGGTGGAGAAGTATCAGCGGAGGGCCATGAATTTGGTACCTGGGCCTTCAGTGCGAACATAAAGTACTTGATTCACCTTTTAATCAACACGATAAATCACTATTAATCACCACTGTCATGTCACAATTATGCAAACCATCAATAATATACAAAACGCTGAACGACCAATCAGAGAGCAGAAAAATGCTGATGTAATTATGGGGAAGTTAGCTGGCCCTGTGAAGCAAATCTGAAAGAAACAGAATCCATTGCTAACATGGTTTAAGTGACGTCAGCCAGCACTGCTAGATCTGAAGGTCCTGGGCAGATTAACATCTGAAATCTGATTGGACAAAAAAAAAAATCTAACATCCACATACATGTACTGGAAGCAGTGCAGCCAAGAGAAGCTGCGAAATGAAGAAAATTGACTGCTGGGAATAAATTAAGACAATTTAATGAAACAAATGGGGCCGGTGGTGTAATGGTTTGGGTGCTGGGCTCATGATCGGGAGGTTGTGTGTTCGAATCCCAGTTAGACCCCCCACTGTGCTAAGACCCCTGGGCAAGGTCTCAACCACAAGTGTGCCTCTGTTCATCCAGCAGTATAAATGGGTACCAGTAAAATGTACTGGGAATATACCGGGAATGTATACCTGCAGTGCACTAGAGTCCCATCCAGGAAGAGTGGAACTCCTGGTTGCTTCACATTATGGAAACCGGGGATCAGCACCGCCTGATGAGCCACTAGGTTCGGGTGGGGAAAAAATGGAACAAATACTAGAATAGTAAGTTGTAAATGTAGCGTTTAGGTCACAGAGAAGGCTTTACTGGTCCTGACAGCCCACCATTGCTATATATTTACTTTATTTATATATTTTGTGTGTGTGTGTGTGTGTGTGCGTGTGCATGTGCATGTGCGTGTGTGTGTGTGTGTGTGTGTGTGTGTGTGTGTGTGTGTGTGCGTGTGTGTGTGTGTGTGTGTGTGTGTGTGTGTGTGTGTGTGTGTGTGTGTGTGTGTGTGTGTGTGTGTGTGTGTGTGTGTGTGTGTGTGTGTGTGTGTGTGTGTGTGTGTGTGTGGGTGTGTGCCTGTGTGTGTCTGTGTGTGTGTGTGTGTGTGTGTGTGTGTGTGTGTGTGTGTGTGTGTGTGTGTGTGTGTGTGTATGGCCACAGATGTCTTGTGTGTGCGTGTGTGCGTGTCTTGGCGTGTGTGCGTGTGCGTGTGTGTGTGTGTGTGTGTGTGTGTGTATGTGTGTGTGTGTGTGTGTGTGTGTGTGTGTGTGTGTGCACGTGTGTGCGTGTGTGCGTGTGTGTGTGTGTGTGTGTGTGTGTGTGTGTGTGTGTGTGCATGAGTGTGTGTGTGTGTGTGTGTACAGTATAATGCATTGCCGCATCAAATTCATTGAAATATCTGTTAAATATTCATATAGTAATCACAGAAGATGCATATTACTAAAAATATTCTCTTTAGATCAGGCATTCTGTGGAATATGTCGCATGAATAATTAATTACGTTCGATCTGTGTTTCTAACAAGAATTTTCATTTGTACTATGGAAGAATTTATGTTTTAATTATATGTGATAAATAATGGTTTGCTATCTCTGTGCCAAAATTGGTAAAAACAAACAAGTTAATTCGTTGCTTTTCTGAACTGCTTGATCCTAATTAGGATCACAGGGAGGCTGGTGCCCACCTCAGCTGACTCTGGCTGAAGGCATAGTACACTTTGTATGGCTGGCCAGTCCATTGCGGGGCAGAAACTCGCGGACGGCTATGCAGCTCCTCTTTATGAAAGTCAGCGATGGTTCTTTTACATGAACCTCCAGCACAGACAGTGAAAGACACGGCTGGCCTCTGATAACCCGATTAGTGCACCGGGGAGACAGCAGGGACAATTTGGTGATAGTGGGGCTTGAACCCCTGCCCAAGGTATCAGTAATCCTTATCTTAAACCTTACCACCAGGCCACCGCTGTCCCCAAATGAGTGTAAAAAGGAAAAATAGTGATATGAGAAATATCCAGAATGTACAGCAGGTTCTTTGAGGGCTTTGTTTAATTTACAGAATATTCAACTGCATGGATCTCAGGAACGCCTGGATTAATGTCGACCTGTCTGTCACGGTCCAATTATTCCGGTCCAGAACTACACCGTGCCCCTTGAACACGTGATCGAACGACAGCAGTCAAAACGTCCGTCATGAGATTTCCGTTTAATTGGATGACATTGTTCAGAATCACCAGCGTGGAACGACATCACTGGCGGTCCTCACTTTCCACGTGGCCACCAGATTATATAAGAAAGGCGAGAAAAACTGAGTGCTGTGGTAGCATTAGTGTATAAATACCCATGAAATTACATGTTACTATATACGGGAGTGAAAGAATCATGTGACGGTGCCTCTGGCTGGAAGGTTATTGCATGCAGAATGGTGGAAATGCACACATCTGGACTGTGCGACCTTCAGCAGTGCTTCCTGCGTGAGTGATATATTTACACATTCTGCTTATAAAGCTCTGCCTGTGGATAGACAAGAGGGTGGAAACATGGCACTGTGTGTATACCTTCTGTTCCCACCTGCTAATAAATTACCACGAATAAATAATGTGACGTGATTAATATTCAAATAATCAGCAACCTTTCCTAAAACAAAGTAACAAACAAGCAAAACAACAGATTCACGTTTTCCTGACACTGGGGACTCCTTAGGGTCGTGTGAAGACTGGAGCCTAATTCAGCCAAATCTAGGTGAAAGCAGAGTACACCCTGAACACCTTGCCAGTCTATCGTACAGCCAACACTCACCCAACCATTTGTACTTACAGTCACACCGAGGGGCAATTCAGAACAGCCGGTCTAATGTGCATATGTTTGGACTGTTGGAGGAAACTGGAGTACCCAGAGGAAACCAACACAAAAACAGAGAGCATGCAAACTTCATATAGAAACACTCTCACCAAGACTGGGACCCAAACCCGGAACCCTCTTGCTGTGGTGCGGACGGGCTGTCTATGATTACAGCACATATCTGTACCGGCTGAGGCTCCTTTCCGTAATGTTTCTCGTTGTTTGTGGTCAGCTTCCTGTACCTCACACTGCTTACTGTCTAGGTTCAGTTTGATCCATGAAGATTCTGGACTTTCAGAACTTTTTCAACCAACAGTGCGCATTTTTCCAAACTTCTCAGGCGGCGGCGCTCTCTTCCTGCCCTTCTAATTACTTCCAGAACGTTTCCGTTGCAGCGAG
Source organism: Plotosus lineatus (assembly GCA_024760905.1). Lineage (NCBI taxonomy): Eukaryota > Metazoa > Chordata > Actinopteri > Siluriformes > Plotosidae > Plotosus > Plotosus lineatus. Next base: position 26,106,728 of record CM045750.1, on the reverse strand, counting down.
TCATCATTCAAAAGAAAGAGGTCGAGCAAGACAGAGTCATCAGTCAAGAGTTGATTAGGGTGAGCGTGACGCCCTCATAACTTACGCCAGGACCCGCGTCCTCCGCCACAACGGTCTGCAGTCTCGGTGACGATAAGCTGGAGCGCATGCTGGACGCGTGAGGACCAAGGACATATGGAGAAGGAGAGGCGACAGGGTGGATGTGCAGGATGAGGAATATCTCCGCCTGTTCTTCTCATAAATATGGTAGGGTGCCAATAATTATGATTTATATATCATCTAACAACTGGAATGATTTTTCCTTCTTTGAATAATTTGGCCGTAGCTGAAGCTGACATTTATTTGATAATTAATTTGGAAGGTGAAAATAAAACAACAAAGTCAAGTTAGAGAGATGAACAGCATTCCAACTGGAAACTCGATAAAATATTAAACAATCTCTTTAATGAATAATTCATCAAATGATTAAAGAAAAAAGTAAACGATCTAATAATGTGCCTAAGAAAGTAGATCCCAATAACAGGATTTTCTTCCTATAAGTACCAGTTATGCCTTTAATGAGATTAAGTTTGTTTAATGGAAGGCGACTTGTGGCTTTAACGATTTTCTTTCTTTAAATAATTTAGCCATTTATAAAATGTATTTCTATCGTATAATATAATTGGATGAGGCGAGGGGGGAAAAGGAAAAGGCAACAATGGCCAGTAAGTAATCAGCCTCTCTGTGTGAAACTGACAGAAGATTGGAGTAAATAGTGTATTAAATTATTGATATAAATAGTAAACAACCTAATTAAATGCTAAAATAAACTACGAGGAAAACTTTACGAAGATGATGTAATTTTTTGTTGATGCAGTAAATGTGTTAATAATTTTGGGTGCTACCCTTCGACTTTAACTTGAAAATATTCAAAAAATCTCAACTTTTATCTGAAAAAAAAAAAACTTTGTGATATAATAAGATCAAGATTGGTGACATCATTTACTTGTATTTGGAAAGAGGGAGGAGCTAATCTCATGGATGTCTTCTATGACCTTTAACACTGATTCGTTGTTATGTTGATATTAAATTGAACTTGGATCCCGTTCACTCTCTGATTCATTTGCCAAACTGTTTAATCCTAATCGTCGTGATGAGGGTGGAGCCTATCGCAGTTGACTCTAGATGAGGGCGGTTACACCCTGGACAGCTCTCCAGACCATCATAGTGCCAACAAGCACACAGCCATTCACACTCTCACCTCAGCGCAATTTGGAACAACCACTTTACGTAATGTACATAGCTGTGGACCTTTGGAGGAAACCGGAGTACCTGGAGGAAACCCATGTCTCTGCGATAACATGCAAACGCCACACAGAAACATCCTCACCTTCTGGATGCAAGGCAGACATGTTGATCACTTCGCCACCATGCTGTTCATTCAGATGTTTATGTAAACAAAAGTAAAACTTGCATATCAATCTGAATATGGATGACATCATAAACGAGTGGTGCATTGACAAGGTTCATGACTATTAACCCGGAGATCGCAGCTTCGAATCCGGTTTAATGCCGTAGCCGTCCATGGCTGGGAGTCCATTGGCGCTAATTACCCGAGCTCTCACGAGGTAGGGAGGGATGGCATATGCTCACTTCCCTGTCACTCACAGTGATTGCCTACCAATCACGAGCATCTGTGAGCTCATCCGTATGACGTGGCGGATCACGCTTTCCCTCTGAGTGTGTTAGACCCACATATAAATATGCATGTGACGCAGTTCGAAGGCGAGTGGCTAGCATTGCTTGTCACGGATGGGGCGTGTGCATGATTTCACCCCTCCCTGGTCGGTGGTGGTCATGTGGTAGCGAAGGTAATATCTGATAAGTGGGAATCAGATATGAATAAATTAGGGAGAAAGTTGTGTGGGGGGGGGATTATGAAAAAAAATTATTTGTAAGTGGGCGGGGCAAATCTTGTATAAACTTTACCTACTATTTGGTGTTGTGTAGTTTTTGTTACTTTTTTCTTGAAGGATGAATATGTTAAGCATTTGATGAACAACAGTCAGGCATGCTCATTAGAATATTGAGCTCCACCCATTATGTGATTTTAGTATTGGTATTATTATTTATATTTTGATACTCTTTTTTTTTTCAGGATTAATTGAGGTTTAAAACAGAGTTCACTTCACTAAACACAAAGCAATAAGTGTTTTGTAGACTAACGTTAGCAATTCAAACTAGCAAAACAATATAATTGTGTCTTTCTTCTGTTATCATGTACAGTTCATAGAACCTTTTTGAATGTCTTCATCTTCATCTTGCAGTTTAAACTTCCCCTTAAATTTATCTTTCATACTATTAATGACCCCTCCCCGGTCTGTCAGTCTCCTCTTTACATCCCATAAAAGCACCGGAGCACTCAGTACTTATCGATGGTGGTCAGACGGGCCTCCTTGTCCCTACCGACTCGTTGAGATTTGGCTCCCCTTGAGTCCACTGATATGGACTGCAACCCAATTTCCTTTGGCTAATTAGCCTTGCCGGCATTTTAGCTCTGCTGCCTTATCAGTGCAGGAGCCTGGTTCGGCTTCGTCTGTCCTCATATCAGAACGACTCGTGTATAGGCACCGCATAGAGGATTAGAAGAGAATTTATTCCCTTTCATTAATTTCATTAATTTATTAAAGGTATAATGTGAATGCTGCTGAATTTGGGATTAAAATATGTTTGAAACAAAACTATGTCATGCTGTTGTCAGAAAATTAAGCCTTTTTTCCCTGAGAACAGATTTCGGTTCCAGCTCAGCTTATGATTTTTTGGGTTTAAGTGTCACACTATGCACACCGGGGCACCACGATGGTGTAGTGGTTAGTACATCCACCTCACAGTACGTATGTTCTGAGTTCGAGTCCCTGGCTTGGCGAGAATGTTTGTGTGGAGTTTGCATGTTCTCTTTGTGACTGTGTCGGTTTCCTCGAGGTATTTATGTTTTCTCCCTCAATCCAAAGACATGTACATTATGCTACTTTTTTTAAATGTTCCACAGTGTGAATTGCTTCTATGCAAGTCATAACATAACAGTGAAAATATCGTGTGATCAGAGCTGAGGTAGAAAATCTTTCATCCAATCAAATGTGAAGATTCAGCGGTGTTGTGCTAGAGAGAGACACACTGAAATCCCAGTTGTGCTACTCTGTTTTGTGCTAAGTGTTTTAAAAGCTATTTAAAAAAGAAAAAAAAATAACACTTGATAAAAACCTCGCCGTTAAAGTGTCCATTAGTTGGGCTCCTCAGTAAAAAGCGTTTCGAAGGGCACTTGTTGAAGCAATTGTTTTTTCAGCACTTCAGTTTGGATCGACTCTCTGATGACCGTGGCGAGTCCATCCTGAATGCTCGGCACTTATTTCATAACAACCGCACCACGGGTTCTATACAGAGAGATGAGTGGTGCTGGATTGGAAACAGATTGAAAATTATTTGTGTGGTTACAGTCACCTGTGAATGGAGATTGAATTCAGTACAGAGCAAGAGAGAGAGAGAGCGAGAGAGAGAGAGAGAGAGAGAGTATCCATCAAGTCTGGAAAAATATATAATAATAACAAAGTTTTACTCTGCTTAAAGATTAATATAAATAACAAAGAAACTGAGAATAAAACTACAACTAGCAGGGGAAAATAAATATATGAACTGAATTTAAAATAAAAATGTCTGCATTACAGAGAGTCTCTGGAACATAGACTCTATCGTTCTACAGCGAAATGGCACCAGAGCGACAAAGAGTTGCAGAGATACAGCATCACAGAGACATTACAGACCAACAGCATAAAATATAGGGTTCCAGAGATGATACAGTGTGAGAGATACAGTGTTACACAGATACAAAATTACAGAAATACGGTGTTACAGAGATAGTGTTACAGAGATAGTGTTACAGTGATACAGTGTTACAGCGATAAAGTGTTATGGTGATACAGTGTCACAGAGATAGTGTTACAGTGATTGTTACAGAAACACAGTATTACAGAGACACAGTGTTACAGCAATACAGTGTTACAGAGATACAGTGTAACAGAGATAGAATGTGACAGAGATAGTGTTACAGTGATACATTGTTACAGTGATACAGTGTTACAGTGATACAGTGTCATAGGGATAGTGTTACAGAGACATGGTGTTACAGTGATAGTGTTACAGCGGTACAGTGTTATAATGATACATTGTTATAGAGACACAGTGTTACAGAAATACAGTATTACACAAATACATTGTTACAGTAATACAGGGGAACAGTGTTACAGCCATACATTGTTACAGAAACATAGTGTTACAGAAATACAGTATTACAGAGATACATTGTCACAGTGATTCAATATTACAGAGACACAGTGTTACAGCAATACAGTGTTACAGAGATACAGTGTTACAGAGATACAATGTGACAGAGATAGTGTTACAGTGATACATTGTTACAGAGACAGTGTTACAGAAATACAGTATTACATTGTCACAGTGATTCAGTGTTACAGAGACACGTTGTTACAGCGGTACGGTGTTACAGTGTTTGCGTGTATATCACAGGAACAGTAAAACCATTGCGTCTCTTAGCACCTTAAAGAGATCTTTTTGGGTTTCAGTCATTTCTGACCCCAAGTTAAATTCCTGAAGGTTTTGACTGCATTGTTCATGTGATTTTTTTTTTTTTTTTTAATTTTAGGTTGTTTACTCGACTGTGTGCAGAGTGCTGTCATTTCACACCTTGTTTTGATTCCATTTCAAGGATGGAGAAAAAAGCGCTGCATTTTGGAGTCCTTTCATGATATTTCAAAGAACTTTCAATCAATATCTCTGTCCAACAGAATCTCAGATCTCACAAGAGTTCTTTTTTTCATCGCACAGCTGGAAAATGAATGGAATGCTTCTCCCTTGCCCAGGTAGTCATCCCCTTTCCATTCAGAAACACAATCATACCACTTCAGCAGGCGGAAGATAAATGACTCATTCAGGCATGACCACCACAATGAGTACACTGTCTCGAAGACAATAAACAAAATACAATATTCAACGAGCTCTCCTTCTCTTTTCCTCACTCCGAGGAATATCTGTGAGCGGGGGACAGAAAGACAGATATCACAGGGTTCATTTCCACTCCACTGGCTTCATGGTATGGCTGATACTGATCGATGTGATGATGATAGATTTCAGAATCGGTATGAATTAGTGTGTAGAAGTCAGAAGGAACTGCTGAGGTGAATCGAAGTAACATTTACTAACAATTCTAAAGAGAAAAAAGTATAATAAGCATTTATAATAAGCACTCTTTACTCTAACCTTGCTCTGACCTTCACCTTTGATCTTGACATTCCAAAATTAAATCATGCCCAGAACTCAGATTGTGTGGCGTCCCCATCAAGTTTGGAGATAATGTTGCATGAGTGGAGTCAGATTTTTTTTTCACAGAAAAACGGACAAAGAAAGATGTTGTTGACCACGTTCACCAAAACTCTGTTTTGTGGCAGAGGTAATTAGTAACGTCTCTATAGCAACCAACAGACAGATTACATCATTTAAGCCCTTCAGCCCTTGTGTTGATGAATGAATGTGTCTAGTTCTGATGCAAGATGAGGGTTAAGGGTGTGTCCCAAGGCCACAGCTTGGTGGTACTGGGCCTTGAACCCCGAACCTTCAGATCGGGAAGATGGACAAATTGACAAATTGGACCAGCCAGTTAGCCTTACGTGTGTGTGTGTGTGTGTTTGTGTGTGTGTGTGTGTGTGTGTGTGTGTGTGTGTGTGTGTGTGTGATTATGAATGGTTATATGTGTTGGGCCTACGATGGTCTGGCAAGGTTAATCAGTGTGAATCCTCCCTTTGGTCAGTGTCGGTTGAGATAGTCTCCAGTTTCCTTGCAAGTCTACTAGGATTGTGCTTTGGCAAAATGAATGAGAGGTGAGATATTTGATCCAGATTATCTCTAAAATTTATTGTATTATTATTTGATGCCAGAACAGTGCAAAACAAAATCACCAAAATCCAAGCATAATTTTTTTTTTTTTGTCTTAATTTGCCAAGAAACAAACAAATCAACCTAAATAAATAAATAAATAAATAGCCCTGCAATGGTCGGGCAAGCTGTCCAGGGTGTACTCTGCCCTCGCCCGGAGTCGGCTGGGATGGGCATCAGCCTCCCTGCAACCTTAATTAGGCTTAAGCGGTTACAGAAAATGAACTGACCTGAATAAATAACTTTTTTGGACAAACTTAGATTTTAACCATTGGCAAATAATTCACTGATGGATGCCCATGCTGAAATAGGGTGGGTTATAAAATAAGTTCTACTACGCCTCCATGTTGTTGATTATGTTCCTGTGGCGTCCCAATAAAAATTGTTTCCTCCTTTGTTTACATGAAATGCTGCAGAATGTCTGCTCGGTGAATCTTCTACTAAAGGAAAGCATATCTGTGTGTCACCGAGTCTCTGGATAATAGCTCATCTCATCCACTGAGGTTGATTGACAGGTGACCTTTAAATGAAATTGTGCGTTCTCTGTATATTTTGGTCTAATCAACGTTAATCAGCTGCTCTACTCTGTTATAGTTATAAGTGTGTATTATTAGGTGTCATTACAAGCACTAGCAGTTTTACTGAAGGCATTGAGACTATTCACATTTTATTTGACAGTAAGGTTTAGTTGTATTATTATTATTATTATTATTATTATTATTATTATTATTATTATTATTATTATTATTATTATTATAACAAGGCCAGTAGTGGCCCAGTGGTAAGGTGCTAGATTACTCATCCCAAGGTTGGGGTTTCGAGCCCCACTATCACCGGGTTGTCACTGCTGCCCCCCCCAGTGCAATAACTGAGTTATCAAAGGCCAGCCTCGTCTGTCACTGTCTGTGGTGAATGGTTCAGGAAAAACGAACAGTTGCTGACTTTCGTGAAGAGGAGCTGCATAGCCACAAGCTTGTTTCTGCCCTACAATGGTCTGGTGAGCTGTTCCGGGTGTACTCTACTCTAAATCAGAGTCGGATGAGATGGGCGCCAGCCTTCTCATGACCCTAATTCGCATTAAGCTGTTCAAAAAATGAATGAATGAATAATAAGAATAGTATGTAGTGGTTAGCACTTCTACCTCACAGCAAGAAGGTCCTGGGTTTGATTCTGGGCTCGGGCACTTTTGTGTTAAGTTTGCAAGCTCTTCATCTTCTTCCTTTGCTTTCCATTCGGATCTCTGGTGTCCTCCCACAGTCCAAAAATATACACAGTAAGCTAATTGACTGTTCCAAAATCACCCTTAGGTGTGAGAGTGAGTGTGAATGGTTGTGTGGCCCTGTGATAGTCTGGTGAAATGTCCAGCATGTACCCCACCCTCACTTAGAGTCGGCTGAGATGGGCTCCAGCCTCCAGCGACCATAATTAGGATTAAACGGCTGATAAATTAATGGATAATAACAATAATAATAATAATAATAATAATAATAATAATAATAATAATAATAATAATAAAATTACACAGAAAGTCCTCAGTACCCCCTACTGGACTGGCTGTAATACCACGCTTCCAAAAAAATCTCACAATGTTATAATATTCTTTTAAAAAACATTTCCAAATCTAGAATTTGATCGGAATCATGTATTTTAAAAAAAAAAAGTTTATGTTAATGTGTAAACAAACAAACACTGATGAAAAAAACCATAACCTACCTGGCAGAGGTAATTGCTATAGTTCAAATAGGGGGGAAAGGAACATGCTAATAAAAATAGAACAAATAATAATCGCGATATAGAAGCTGAAAAGTTTTGATTTATAAAAAACAAAAAAAGCTCCAGACAGAGTGTGAGAAATGGTTATTGGTAATGTGCCCATTGGGGCATAAAAAACAAAACGCTGCTTCAGTACCGCTCGGCTTCATGAGTGGAATAAGGAGAGGGCGAGCACCAGAGGCATCCGAGATTTAAATGTAAATGCGTATTTATCCTCATTAATATTCCGACATCAGGACTCGATCATGTCATCATTAAGCATTGGTCACTCTTTATTGCTCGAGAGGAGGCATATTTAGTAATCTTTCATATTGTTATCTTTCACACGTCTCGGCTCTTTTTGTATAATAATGCATCCTCACAGTTAGGGGATGGAGGAACAGAGAGACATGAGTGATGGCCCTGACAAAGCGAAGCTCCCTAATGGCCGCCTAATGTTTTTCCAGCTAACGCATCGCTTCAGGCTTTCTGGCATGCATGCACGCATATGTGTGTGTGTGTGTGTGTGTGTGTGTGTGTGTGTGTGTGTGTGTGTGTGTGTGTGTATAAGGCTAGCCAAAGAGCAGTAAGGGGGTGGAACGGAGTACGTGCCATTAAAATTTGATTTTGTCGGATAAGTGATGTGGCTTTTCGGCTCCTGCGCTCGTACGGACCACCAGCTCCTCTGATTTGATTCCGCATGCAAATTGATTTTAATGTCTGCGTCTGCTGCCCATGTGTCTGCGTTTTTTTTTTGTTTTGTTTTTTTGTTTTTTTATTTACTCATTTCTTTTGTCCCCCCAGTGCACTAACTGAGTTATTATAGGCCGGCCGTGTCTCTCACTGTCTGTGATGGAGGTTCATGTGAAAGAACCATTGCTGACTTTTGACAAGAGGAGCTGCATAGCCATCAGTGTGTTTCTGCCCTGTGATGGCCCGGCAAGTTGTTCAGGGTGTACTCTGCCCTCACCCAGAGTCGACTGAAATGAGGGCCAGCCTCCTGCGACCCTAATTAGGATTAAGTGGTTCTTGACTGAAGAGAAGCAAGATCAGGAGAATACATGCGTCAGACTGGAGAGGAGGTACAAACCGCAAAGCAGACACTGACGTGTGATTGGAAGTACAGACTATAAACAGACCAAGTGCATCAAATATCCAGGAAGAAAAGTCGGTTGTATAATCCAGACTGGTCTGTACGATCAACTGGACTAGAACTTTTATAGAAACCAATACTTAGAGTTTTAATGATGGTTTTCATGGTTTTCATTTTCTTTCATTTATTACTACTAGGGTTGTGAGGAAGCTGAGGAGCATCACAGTCGACACTAGATGAAGGTGGGGCACACCCTACACAGCTCACCAAACCGTCGCGGGTCGAAAACATACACACACACACTCACACTCACACAAAAACTATTCACACCCTGACTGAGGGGCAAGTTTGTGCCACCAGTTAGCCTTACGCATGCATCCTTCGACTTTCTGAGAAAACCAGATTACCAGGAGGAAACCCATGCAAGGGCGAGAAGAACATGCAAACTCCCACAGAAATGCCTTCGCAGAACCCAGGACCTTTCTGCCGTGAGGTGGACGTACAAACCACTCCACCATCATGCTGCTTGGATTTCCTAAAGAAACTGAGAATCCTGACCCACCCCCAACCAAGAAGGTTTTCTATCCTGATGATTAGAAGTCTTCCTCGGTCTTCAGTTTCCAATTCATAACTTTCCGATTTTAGTCTCAGTCCCAGACTGGGAAGATACAACAGCTTTTGTCACATTCCATGTTGGATTTAATTCTTGAAGGATCATTATAATGTTTATTTTTTTATTTTTTTATTTTTTTTCAGCGATGTTGGGATCATGTTCTCCCTGCTTTGAAATAACCAAGACTAACATCTTGTAAATTCCCATAATCATCTCTTGTAATTAGATTTTTAAATGTGCTAGAATTTGTTTTTTAAAAATTCTACCTGCTGCTCTAAATAAATGCCATCAATTAAAATAATGTGACTTAATCTCAAAGCTGGAAATCTTCAGCTATAAAATAATATATATAATATATAATATATAAATATATAATATAATATATAAAATAAAGTGAATATTTTCCGAGTGTAGAGACTCCGTAGTTTTTGCCATGGCTAAAATCCTGGGAGCGTAGGAGGCACTAGGAAAACAACAAAGCTGCATGTTCTTCAGGCATTAAGGATTCTGGAAACATGAGGTCTACAATATTTTAGAGAACAAACCCAGTGCCCCGGGGGGAAATCAAGCCATTGGAACACAAGGCCTTGAAAATTGCAATATAGGGGTCTGGGAGCATACAGCCCTGAGATGATAAGACCTGTATGTGTCAGAACCCAGAAGATATTACAGCCCTGAGAATAATAGAGCTTCAGAAACAAATCCTGTGAATTTCACATTCCTGGAAAAAAGAAAACATAGGACTGTCATCCTGGCATTCTGAGTGCTCTGTACTTACAGCGCTCTCCATTCGGTACGTTCCAACATTCCAAGATCTTCGCACTTCCAAAATTTTATCATTCTGGAGTTCGAGGTTTCTTTTCTGGATCCAAAGCTCCTAACAGCCCTCACTTCCAGAGCATTGTGTTCTCCAGAGATCATATTCCCAGACCTTGATTTGATTAATTTTTTGAAGGAACCATCCCAGTGGTTGTTCCCAGAGCTTTCTGTTCCCAAACCAGGTACCAAGGACTTTATTTCCAATCCCTAATATAATATCCAATGCAATCTTTGGGTTTCTATGAAAATACGGAGCTTGTCTACGCCAACTCGGAGTGAAGAGAGAGTGCACCCTAAAACAGTCAAAAGACCATCCCAGGGCAAAACACTTTCAACCATTCACATTTCTACTCACACCTAGGGATAGCAGACAGCTAGCCTAAAGTGCATGTCTTTGGAATGTAGGAGGAAACCAGAGTCCTTGAGGAAACCTCTGCAAGCACAGAGAGAACATGCAAACCTCACCCACATAAACGACTTACACCCAGAACCTTTCACTGTGTGTACATGCAAACCACTACACCACCATGTCACCATAAATATCTTCTGCTTTCCCTATATTCCCACGGCTCTAAATTTTCTCCTGGAGCAGGCTGATATCAAAACAGGTTTCCCAGAACCCAGTGTCCCAGGGCTCTGTGTGTGCTCCTTAACATTTTCTAGGACATTTCACTATGTTCTCAGAGATGTTAAATTTCCATAATGGGTGTTTTCAGAATCAAATGTTCTCCCAGGTTGGAGTATGTCTTTTTTTCAGGTGTTTGAAGTTGTCACCAGGTTTCTACCTTCTCAGAATGTTCTATTCTCCACATTGTGGGTTTTTTCCAATTAACATCAAACATACACATTAAGTGGTGGGTATTTTGCTGGAGATTTGGGTACGGTGACCCAGTGACAACAATTGGGACTGTAGAATTACTTTATGTGCAGAACTGATGGAACATGGAGCTGAAGGAACATCGATATATAGCAGATGCTGTTCATGCTGACATGCTTGGATGGGGACAGGTGGGTAAATACTGGCTCTGATCCCGTCTGAATCCTTCTGACTCTCTTGAGATGGTACATGTTCTTTATTCATGGTGCATGGTGCATGGCCTTTATTCAGCCTGTGTGTGTGTGTGTGTGTGTGTGTGTGTGTGTGTGTGTGTGTGTGTGTGTGTGTGTGCACAGAATTTATACTATTAATAAGCTTTTGTCTAGATGTCTTCTTCTTCTCTGCTCTTGTACAGATTTTTAAAAAGGGGTCAAACTCCTCCAGTCATACTTCACTACAGACAAATAGACACAGTCAACCTCGCTATCCGTCTCGGAAGAAATCCGAACAATGTGATTTAAAATGAAGAGCGCATCTGTTGTGCAGTGTGTGTGTGTGTGTGTGTGTGTGTGTGTGTGTGTGTGTGTGTGTGTGTGTGTGTGTGTGTGTGCTGTCTTTCCTGGAAGAGAACACTGGCCTTTCTGACTCATACACATACTCAGTGCTTTAGAAAGGAAATAAAAAAGATGAGAATGAAGACAAAATATCTAAGAAACTGTCTATCTTTGTAATGCCAGTAATAAACATCAACTCACATGGAACATTTTATAGAGTTTATAAATTGTACTTTTATTTGAAAATACTGGAAGGACTTCCTGGTTGTACTGAATGTGGGTTTACTGCAGTCAGTGGCGGTCAATAGGAAACATCATCCCAGTGTGCATATGATGTCACTATGGCCTAATGCGGTTTGGAACTGCACTGAACTGCCCCGGGTGAGGCCTGCTTTAGTAAAATGAGAAATAAAATTTTATTAGAAGCATGGAGATCGAGTACATTTACATTTATACCATGTTGGCTGGCAACCTTATAGAGAGCAGTTTACATTTTTATCTTCTTGAAATGACTGTGGAGGTTTCAGGGCGTTGTTCAAGAATCCAACAGAGCCATGAGGGATAGAGCATAGTGATACTGGGACTTGAACATTTAAGCTTCTGAGCAATAATCCTTAGTCTTTCCCATGAGAAAAATGAAAACCAGCATAAAGCTAAAAACATGCAGAACAAAAATTAGCATCAAGCTAAAAGCTCATATTAACCAGGACGACACACAACCATTCATACATATAGGGCGACATTTGGAGCGGCCAAGTACCAACTCTACACAGACACGCCCTCTTGTAGCCTAGAACTCGAACCCAGGACCCACTTGCTGTGGGGTGGTTGTGTTAACCATTACACCAACATGCTGCCTTTTAATCTGAAATCTACTTCTATGCCGTGATTACTGCTGAAATAATCACGTTGATTGTCAATGTATTGACTATTCATTCCTGGCATGTTGTTTTTTGAGCAGAATCTGGATCTCTGGAAATCCTGAATGTTTGGAAACTGTAGAAGAGAAAGACAGAGTGAGGTACCAAACCAAAACACACTGGTTAGCAGAGGTTAGAAAAGAAAGTATTCTGTCAGTGACGGAGAAGTTTTAGACACCAGCAATCAACAACACGAGCTATGGGAGATCACTGCGGCTGCAGGGTTGGTTGTGAAATCAAATACCGTTAGCATTTCTATCGCCGTTTGAATTGAAAAGATCACACGGTGGTTTAATTTCCTAAATCTCCACCTGAAAATGAATCCTGGCAGGATGATGTATTTAAACCATGAGATAGTCAGATCCATTTGAAATGTTTTATCCCCGTGTTCTCATTTGCAGTTGGAGTAAATTTTGTTGTGCGCGGCTCAGCATGCTCACATTTCACGATAAACAGGAAGAGCTTCAGACATTAAAGAGGGATTTGATGTTGAATGGTTGGCTCCTGAGCTCGGGGTTTGTGCAGAGAGAATGTTGATGAGGGAGCAGGTGGGGAACAGCGAGCCGTGTTTTGGTTGAGCTGTAAGCACAGATCATCCACTGATCGTCAGGACTGATAGATCTGGTGAGTAACCAGAATGTGCAATAATCTTTATGTTGTGTACATGGATCGCCTTAAGATTTATAATTTTATTCATTTTTTTATTCCTATTATTTTGTTTTTCTCTATCAGAATTGAGGTCACAGGGAGCCTGGCGTCCACCTCAACTGACTCTGGGCAAGGGCGGGGTACAACTTGAACTGCTCACCAGGCCATCTTCCATTCTGTATAATTAATATTATTTTTGTGTTTAAAAAAAAAACAATAACAACAATAACAATAACAACAGCAAAATAAACTGTGAGACCTTCACAGACTTTTAAATTTTCTCCACTTTGAAAGAAAATATTTTATTCATGTTTTTTTGGGGGGTTTTTTTTGTTTTTTTCTGAGAAGCAGGTTATGTTTCTGGTTAAGGATGCCATGGTGGCATAGCTGTCCACATAACAGCAAGAAGGTCCTGGGTTCGAGTCGACGACGATTTGGCGATGATGTTTCTGTGTATAGTTTGCATGTTCTCTCACCTTGCTTAGGTTTTCTCCAGTTTTCTCCCGCACTCCAAAGGCTAACCATCAGTTCTAAATTGCCCCTAGGTGTGAGTGTGAACATAAATGCTTGTGTGTGTTTTGGCCCTGCAATGGACTTGTGAGCCAGGTGAGACCTAATAGGGTTAAGCGGTTTGGAAAATGAGTGAGTATCTGTGAATGTTTCTGGTAATTGTGTGTGTGTGTGTGTGTGTGTGTGTGTGTGTGTGTGTGTGTGTGTGTGTGTGTGTGTGTGTGTGTGTGTGTGTGTGTGTTTGGGAGAATTATGAAGATTTTGATGTTTATATTTTTGTGGATAATGTTTAGCAGAGGTGAGGTTCACGATATCAAAGACTCCATAAAAGTTTATGAGGTGATCTGGATCTACTATTATTTTTCAAGCATTTTACAACATTGTGAGATTTTTTTGGAGGAGTCATATTATACAAATTCTCGAAGGGGGTGCTGTGTACATTTTGATATTTATTTTCTCAAAGTCACATGCAGATTTTTTACTGACTTTTTACTGGTGCTGGGGCCAGTCAGGACTCCCTCTGCTTAGGTTTTGGAAGTTACCAATACAGTGATGCGAGCATCTATAATACGAGCTTCGATCCCACCAGAAATCTGCCCCATCCAACCAACAAAATTTTGATTTATGAACTCTGCTACGGAACTGTATTTTCTGGGCTGATTAGCCTTGTATTATTCCATGTGTATTCCTCCGTGCTCCGCAAACGCCCTGTACAGTACTTGTCAATTATTGTCTGTGATGCCCCCTACAGGAAGAAAAAAAAACAACCCCCCCAACGCCTTGCACGTGACTATAAATAGTGATTACTGCACTTTATATAATTTGTTCGGTGCTTTTTCCCTACACCATAGGGAACACAGTGAGAGCGACACTGCCACCTACTGTAGAGGATGCACAATTACACTTAATTATAGTACAGTATGACAAAAAAGCATGTTCCCCAGGGTCACACCCCCCGCATCACACCACAGGGTGGGCGTGCCCCACTATTTGAGAAGCACTGGCCTTGTGGGAGCTCACCACGAGCGTTTCCTTGCTGGCATTCATAGCGTACACATGCACAAAATTATCCTCCTCTGTTCTGCACCACCTCATGTCTGCCCAAATGACATCTTTGCTGCAGTCGATGATTGGAAGGGTTAGTTGACTTAATGTTTATTCTTGTTTTATTATTATTTATTATTAATCATCATTAATGTTAATGTGCATATATTATTATTATTAGGAAATATTTATTGCTTTTACATGTTTATCTTTAATATATTAGGTGAAATATGTGTGTTTGTGTTGGTTATATGAGTTTGGGAGGGGGTTGGAATGTATTAATTGTTTTTCTATTATTTCATATGGGGCTTTTTGTTTTATCTAACAAACATTTTGACTTATGAGCTCACCCTCGGAATGGATTAATTTCATAAGTTAAGGTATCACTGTCTTCCTATATAACCTTGGGTGCATTTTGACAGGAAACTATTTGACATATTTAAGGAAATGCAGCAGCGGTTAACTGGTATTATTTTATCCAACCAAACCATTAGTGTGTTTATAGCGACATGTTATTTTGTTTTTCTGTATACAAATGTAGATGTTTGGCATGAAAAAATAAATAAAAAATCAGCTAATACTTCATGCCGTGCTTATTTGTTAATTTATTTACAACCGAAGTAATGGAAGAAACAATATGGCGGCCACGTGGGAAAAGACTCAGTGATAACTTGAATAAAAACAGCTGAGGAGTCCCGAATGCCGTGGTACAGATATAAAACTGTTCCTCACTCCAAAATGGGAATCCTAACACCCAAAGCTTTATTTATACATAAATCATTCAGGTGTCCCAGGTCAGGTGGAGCAGGGAAGACATTATGACAATGTCAAGATGATCTGGATCAAATTCTGGATTGTGGAATTTTTGATCGGATTCTTCTGAGAGAGTATGAGTGCCGTTTCAGTCTTTTTTAAGCTTAATATTCAAGCAACAATGTTTTTTGTTTGTTTGTTTGTTTGTTTGTTTTTTGTATAAATATGAGGTCATCAGTTATTTCTTCTCATTTAAAATACTAATCCTGTCTCATGCACTTGTTTTCTCATAAACTTCATCAGTCAACTTTAAGCTGTGAATCAAAGTCAGTTAAAAATCACTAATCTGCAACTCACCATTTCTTAAATTACATTTTGGGAAATCATGGTCCAGCTGTCACGGTTAATCCCTCCAAACTCGGAACTACCTGATGGAAACGTCATAGTTTTCATCCTGTGTTCTCTGAATTGTAAATTAAACATTTAACCTGTCAGAAAATTGTGCCAGGCTTGCGTCAACACCGTCACAGGTCCAATCATCTCTCGCTCTACAAGACATCTGCACTTAATCACATCAGTCTGACGAAGTCTATTGAATCATTGTGCTACTTATTTACGCCATACAGGTCTGATGAGTATTTATGGCTCCATCATGGTGTTCTTGACGCTTTCTGGCCTCTAATGCTGAGGAAACAACAAAGACATACAGAAGTCTTTAAAAAAAAAAACACTCAGGTCTTTTAAAGAGAACATAACTCTAACAAAGCGTTTATGAGTCACATGGCATGATGAATAGCATTTCCTGGACCAAATGCTTCAAGGAGTTGATGAATAATGCTGAGAAAATGAAGTGCTGAATTCTGAATCTTATATAACTGAATTTTTTAGATGAATGAACGTTATTACACTGACAAAAATTCTACATGTTACCAAAGACTACTTCACATCTAGTTGTCTTCCAGCATATTCTATTTCAACAATAAGCTTGATGTTATTTAAGTAGTGATAGAACTTTGGGCGCGACAGTGGATCCTTGGATTCAGACTACGATCGGAGATAAATAATATACAGATATGGGCTATACATCTTTTTCAGTCCATTTTTCATTCGTTGATGTCTCAAAAAGTTAATCGATGTTATCCAGAAGAATTAGTAAGTATATCACAAGCTCCACCAATGATGGTGCATCATGGTGCATTACAGCCAATCAGCATTATGATGTATGACAGCCAATCAGCATCACAGAGCATGATAGCAAATCACCATCATGATGCCTAAGAGCCAATTAACATACCAGTGCATAACAGGCAATCAGAATCATGATGCGTTGCATAACGGCCAATCAGGTGCTTAACAACCAATTAGAATCATGATGCATAACAGCCAAACAGCCTCACAATTCATAACAGCAAATCAGAATCAGAATCATAATGCTTAACAGCCAATCTGCATGGCAATGTATAACATACAATCAGGATCATGATGCATTACAGAAAATCAGTTAGCAATGCATAACAGCCTATCAGCGGCCAAGTTCATAACAGTCAATCAACATCATGGTGTGTAAGAGCCAATCAGCATTGTGATGCATAACACCCAATAAGCACTGCAGTGTATAACAGCCAATCAGTATCAAGATGTAAAACCAGTCATCAGCATCGTAAAGACTAACAACTAATCGGTGAGCACTGTGATGGCCAACAGCGGCTAAGACTGGCTGGATGGGCAAACAAGTCTGTCAACACTGTAGTATAGTAGTCAGTTAGCATGTGCTACTACATATATATATATATATATATATATATATATATATATATATATATATATATATATATATATATATATATATATATATATATATAAAAAGAGGAATACTGTAATTAGTTACGAATACAACACTAAATTATGGCGGTCAAATAGTATTTTATCTGTAACACTAGCATAAGTGCATTAATATAAACCTGTGACCTGTGGCTGCACTCATCAAGATCACTCATCAAGACCAAACAGATTCCAGAATTCGACAGCACTAGAGACTGCACATGGCGTTTCTTGTGGCATATTATTTTTTCTACCCCCATTACAGCGAGGTGAAGGGTGAAAACATATTTGGTGGCCCAGCAGGACTTCAGATAGGACAGATAGGTGCAGCCTGACATGAGACATACAAACCAGATTCCAAAAAAGTTGGGACACTATATGAATTGTTAATAAAAACTGAATGCAGTGATGTGGAAGTGCCAAATTTCAATCTTTTATTCTGAATAGAAGATAGATGACAGGGTCAGAAGGGTTAAACTGAGAAAGTGCATCATTTTAAGGCAAAAATATGTTGACCACAGAACATTTTTCCACTTTGCCACACTCCATTTTAAATGACGCCTTACCCAGAGAAAATGCCTGCGCTTCTGGGTCCTGTTTAGAAATGGCTTCTTTGTACTGTAGCGTTTCAGCTGGCAGCGGCGGATGGCACGGTGGATTGTGTTCACCGACAATGGTTTCTGGAAGTATTGCTGAGCCCATTTTGTGATTTCCCTTACAGTCGCATTCCTGTTTGTAGTGTAGTGCCATTTAAGGGCCCAAAGATCACGGGGATCCAGTATGGTTTTTTCGGCCTTGACCCTTACGCACAGAGATTGTTCCAGATTCTCTGAAACTTTGGACTCAGCATTGGGGAAATTGGTGATCCTCTACCCATCTTCACTTTTGAGAGACACTGCCACTCTGAGAAGCTCTTTTTATACTCAGTCATGTTGCCAAAGTACCTCATTAGTGGTAGTTGGTCTTCTAGCTGTTTGTTATAAGAGCAATTGACTTTTCCAGCCTCTTAATGCTAACTGTTCCAACTTTTTTGAGATTTGTCGACACCATGAAATTTAAAATCAACATATTTTTCCCTTAAAATGAGACACTTTCTTAGTTTAAACTTTTGATCCTGTCATCTATGTTATGTTCAGTATAAAATATTGAAATTTGACAATTTCCACAACGTTGCATTCAGTTTTTACTCACAATCTGTATAGTGTCCCAACATTTTTGGAATCCGTTTTGTACATTGATGTGAATCTCTGATGTCCGTTTCATTGAGGATGCTTCCGTTAGCGTTTGGGCGTATCTCAGTTTGGATAATTACACTGTACATTCATAAATGTCATGTGATATCAAATATTAATTCCATCTAAATAAAACCGGAGCAGCAACCCCAGTAAAAATGAATTAAAGCTTTTTTTGTCTGGATATTGAGAAAGTCCAGCATGAGGGTCCTGTGCGATGTGATTTGCTGGTTTATTAGTAGAGAGTGAATTCACTGGGTGACTTATGGTCCAGCAGAGTGGTAGAGACAGCTCTCTACATGCCCGGCTCGTGGAAACTCGTCTCCATGCTGACCCACTCACTTTCAATAACAACTTCCTCAGTTTAAAGACTTTCTCTTTAGAGGGTCAAAGCTGGAGTCTCGGAAAAGAAGCACATCACCGGAGTCTGTGGTTTACTTAGAATACAGTCGATCAGTCAACACGCGTTTGGTGTCTGAAGTTTGCTTCTTTAGTTTTTTCACGAGCTGAGGTCAGAGCAGCATACTGCCACCATTATAAGCTTAGAATAGTAAGACACTGCTGAAGAAGGATCACACTGAACTCATATAATTCTCAGCGATGTGATGAGAGTGATCTCGAGATCCCTGAAATTCTCTCCAATGGATATGTTTACCTGTGGTCTCTGTCTTTTCTCCTGCCAGTATCTGACATTCTCCTCATTTAATACCAACTGCTATCCCACAACACATCCTGAGGCAGAACTTTAAAGCAGCACTGTGTCAACCTCTTGAGTGAAGGATGGATGGCAAGAACAGTGGAGAACATCAGACACCAACCTGCGCATGTTCATCAAAGTCCCCTGTGCAAAGCCCATTGACCACTATCTATGCCACAGGGCTGAGTACAACCGAAGCACCTGCTCACCTCTCATGTTAAGATTAAAGTTGTTCAGAGCCTGTATGGACCATCCCTACCTGCACAGGACATCTTAGAACATCAAGCCGATGCTGCACTAGTGCTCTGGATGGGCTGGATGATCTTGTAGACCTGGACAGCCCACCATCAAATGGCTCCAGGATGTAGACAATTTAGAAAATAATGTAATTTATTTGTTTATTTATTCATTTAGCTCATGACTGGCCCCTTATGCTGATATGCCCCGGGGAAGAAGCCCATACAAGCCATTGCATTGAAGCAGCCCTGAGTGCAAGAGGACATTTTGGCTTGACCCTCCCCTCACGCATTAGTCTGTAGTGCGGTGCCCATTTCCATGATGCTTAACTTTCCAAACATGTCAGTGAAACATATCTTTGTGTTTAATTTTGGTCAAACAATTGTTTTAACATCCTTGCATCGCTGTTTGGAATGACAGGAAAACAAAAGACACACGAGTGATTAATAACTGCTCAGCCGACAATAATCGAATGGAATCCGCATCAATCAAGTCAACTTGACAGATTGGACCTGAAGGCTCAGCAACAAGGTGTTTGCTAATGAATGCAATCATGTCTGAGGGTTGGACCTGCTTCAGCTCACTTATTGTGGACTAATGAAGGGTGCGATAATCACGCGATCAAGTATCCCTCAGTACGGAACTCAGACAACCACAAATCTGTACCACCGGAACACGACTGAATTACCATAAGAGAAAATTAACTTCGTGTTGTGGCTGAATAGTCGGGGATATTTTAACCTCATGGCAGGTTAAAGGGGAAACTGTCATGTTGGGAGATTTTATTGAATTTCAAGAAATTTGTTCGTTCATCTGCCAGATTGTTTGCCGAGGTCAGGAGGAGGCTGTACCTGTCTCAGTCCACTCTGTGCAAAGGCAGGTACACCATGGGTAGCATAGCAGCCCATTGCAGGGCAACACACTCACACAACTATCTGCACTCACACCTAAGGGCGACTTAGGACTGCCAATTAGCCTACTGTGCATGTTTTTTGGACTGTGGGAGGAAACCGGAGTAACCAGAGGAAGCCCACGTAACACCCCAAACCCGTGAATCTAACCCCAGCCTTCTTGCTGTGTGGCAGACATGCTAACAACTGTGCCACTGTGCTGCCCATCTTCTCGGAATCACGATGTGAGCCGTAACCCTCCAGAACCAGTGCATCAGAACTTATGAGATTTCGCGCTCCGACCTGATGGTTATTACAATTCAAAGTCCGTTCTCGTTCACCTGAGCTTAAGAGGAACAAAGTCAGACGAATGCAACTGCCTAATTCTGCAGGTTTAAATTCATCCCAGACATCAGCCATCATGTTTCCAGCAGCAGGCCGCTAAGCCCGCTCGCTTTGTGCACTTCAAAGACGCTAAGACTAGGCTTTGGGTCCGCAAGTAAAACAAAGGAGCTTTACCGCTTTCAGGGTTCTACAGAGAAAAAAAAGCCTGTATATTGAATTAAACCTGAAGGAATATCACATTGAATGCAGATGAAGACAGGCTACGGTGCGCAGTGCATACTATAGAAAGTTTTTCTTCCACTTTTATATTGAAATGATTGAAGAAAAGGTTGGGTGTACCAGACCCGTTGCCACTCAGGCTTTGTATTGCCAGAGTCAGAGTTTGGTCCACATTGGTAACAACAGGTCTGCTGAGGGTTGGAGTCCACCAAGTCTGTCCTTTGTTACCGATTCTGTTCCTAATTTTTATGGACAGAATTTCTAGGTGTGGCCATGTCACTGAGAAGTTCTGGTTTGGTGGCTATCGGAGCTGAGCCACAAAGCAAAGTTCTCAATTTTTACCAGTCGGTCAACGTTACACCCCTCACCTATGGTCACAAGCTTCGGGTAGTGGCCGAAAGAACAAGATCGCGGATACAAGCGGCTGAAATGAGCTTTTTCACAGGGGCCCAGGGCTCTCCTTTTTAGAGCTAGGGTAAGAAGCTCCGCCATCCGGGAGGAAATCAAACTAGAACCACTGCTGCTCCATGTTGAGAGGAACCAATTGAGGCGGCTCGGGCATCTGGTCATATGTTGTTCTGGTGAGGTGTTTTGGGCATGTCTGATGGGGAAGAGACCCCGGGTTGGACCTAGAACACGCTAGAGGGATTATGTTGCTAGCCTGGTCTGGGAATGCCTTGGTGTGCCCTCCCCCTAAGCGCGGATGGAAGTGGCTGGTGGGAGGGACGTCATTGTTTATGCTGCTGCCCCCATGACCGGACCCTGGATTAAGCAGGGCCTACTCACGCACAACCACACTCCCATTCACAACTAGGGACTATTTCGAGCACCCGATCGGCCAATTGTGCGAACCAAAGTACCCTGATGAAACCCATGCAAGCCTGGTGGATGTGCTAATGGCTAAAGCATAATGCTGCCTGAAATTAGAATAGACAGAGTGTGTGTGTGTGTGTGTGTGTGTCTGTGTGTGTGTGTGTGTGTGTGTGTGTGTGTGTGTGTGTGTGAGAGAGAGAGAGAGAGAGAGAGAGAGAGCGTGTATACACTTTTCCTGGTGGCTTTATCTAGAGCTTTGTATCAGATAACGAGACGGGGACTGACTTTGTCATAGGTTTAAAAAGCAGTGCATTAATTACAGCCGCCATTGCACCAGTGCTGTCTAATCATATAACCCACACTCCAGCTCGACAGTCTCCTTATCTCTATGCAGCAACATCAAACTCGCACACACACACACACACGCACACACACACACATGCGGTCATGAACACACACAAGCACACTCGTCAGATGTAGTGTGTCCAACAGAGGTTTTATGATTTATGAGACTCACATGAAGTAATCAGTACTGAGGCGCTGAAATGTGT
>CM045750.1:25981918-26079418 GCA_024760905.1 Plotosus lineatus | reverse complement strand
TTATTATTATTATTATCATCATTATTATTATTATCATCATTATTATTATTATTAGCATTATTATAGGGAGACACGGGAGCACAGTACTCCTCACAGGAAGAAGGTCTTGGGTTCGATTCCCAACTCGGGCGTGCCTGTGTGGAGTTCACATGTTCTCATCATGCTTTTGTGGGTTTCCGCTGGGTTCTCTGGTTTCGTCCAACAGTCCAAAAAGATGCACAGTTGGTTAATAGGCTGTTCCAAATCACCCCTGGGTGTCCGTGGTTGTGTGAGTGTTGGCGCCTGAATGACTGGCGAGCTGTCCAGTGTGTACCTCGGCCTTGCCCAGAGTCGGCTGGGATGGGCATCACTCTGTCCATGACTCTAATTACAATTAACCAGCTTCAAGTATTATTATTATTAGTAGTAGTAGTAATAGTAGTTGTGTCTTTAATGGTGTATATGATGTAATGCTGATATAAAGGTGAATTTGTGAATGAACCCAAATTAAGGCTAATTAGGTAAAGATTAGCATGTTAGCATGATCTTAAGGACTGACTCAAAAAGAACTTTCTGAAAAAGTAACCCAATGTTCTGATCACTGGTCACTTTCATCGTCTCAGTCATCGTACCCTCGTTATAATGATCATGGCGAACATGTGTTTTATGAGTATCAGGTGATCTCATGTGCTTATCGATTGTCTCATTTCTTTTCATTCATTCAATTTGGATTTAAAAATTCCTCGAAACATATGAATGAAAGATTTTGTATAAAAACAACAATTAAATTCTATAGATGTCCTGTGTGTGTGTATGTGTATGTGTGTGTGTGTGTGTGTGTGTGTGTGTGTGTGTGTGTGAAAGACAGCAAGAGAGAGAGTTTTGCTATCAGGAGTTGACCGAGTGTGTGAGCGAGTGTGTTGTGATGGTAAGGATTTAAAAATTCTGCTCAGGACTGAATCTTATCGCCCTCAAACCTGCTGTCATTCAGTTTGCCTCAGAATCAGCTCTCACGCACGGTCTAGCAGTAACGGTAACTCTGCGCCTGCGGTTCCTATGGCAACCCAAGTGAACTCTGATACAACAGATGTGATTCATCCACCGTGTCCTCCGGTTTCCTCCTGCAGTCCGAAGACATGCATGTTAGGCGTGTCTGTTCCAGATTGCCCCTATGTGTGAGTGTGAGTGTGAATGGCTGTATGTGTTAGCACTGCGATGATCTGGTAAGCTGTTCAGGGTGTACCCCGCCCTCACTCGGTGTGGGCTGAGATAGGCTCCAGCCCCTTTGCGATTGTAGTAGGATTAAGCAGGTTGCCGGAGGGAAATATGCATGAATCTATTTCAGGGAATCATTTTACCATGAAACTCTACACGCTCAGCATATTTTAAGCTTAAACTCTGACTGATTGTGGGAGCTTCGTTCTGGTCTTTCTTTCTGCAGCATTTTCGTTAAAGCAGGAGCAATAAATCTCCGGAGGGAATGATGCCAGTTAAGACTACGCACATTCCATATGGATTTATTTATGAAGTACAGTGGGAGTGGTACCTTGACTTACGAGTGTCTTTTATAACGAATTTTTCCATGATATGAGCATCGATCCTCCCAAAAATCCGCTCCATCCAACCAGCAAAATTTTGATTTGCGAGCTCTGCTGGGGAAATGGCTTTTCCGGGCCGATTAGCCTCGTATTCTTCTGCATGTATTCCTCCACGCTCTGAGAATGCCTTGTGCAGTGCTTCTCAATTATTTTCTGTACCGCCCCCTGTAGGAAGAAAAAAAAGACATTTCACGCTTCCCCAGCACCCCACGCGCGACTATAAATAGTGCTTGTTGCACTTCATATCGTTTGCTCACTGCTTTTTCCCGACACCACAGGGAACACAGTTAGAGTGCCACTGTTATTATTATGGTGGATGATTATATAGCGCAATTTCATACATGCGTATGCTCAATGCGCATGAGACCCCAGCACTCCCTGCACTCTGGGTACCCGACGCCACTGTACAGCACCAGTTGTTGCGTTGTTCTATCCTTTTGATGCTGAGCACCCAGCAGGAAGCAGCAACTACCAAATTTTAACGTCTCATGGTATGAAACAGCCAGATTCAAACTCCAACCTTCCGGAGGATAAAGCGGACGCTCTACGATTGAGCTAAATCCCACTCGCTGCAGAGGATGCGCAATTACATCTAATTCTAGTATAGTATGGCAAAAAAAAGCATGTTCCCCGGGGTCATACGCGCCCGCCCCTGGAATCATACCGTGCCCGCCCCACTATTTGAGAAGCACTGGCCTTGTGGGAGCTCACCACGAGCCTTTCCCTCGCTGGTATTCGTAGCGTGCACATGCACAAAATTCTATTCCTCCTCCTTTTCTGTTACACACCATCTCACGCCTGCCCATGTGACATCTTTGCGTCCACGTGACATCTTTGCCATAGTCGATAATCAGAAGGGTTAGTTGACTTATTGTTTATTCTGTTTTATTATTTATTTTTAATTATTATTAATGTTAATGTAGATGTTTTTATTATAATGATGATGATGATGATGATGATGATGATGATGAAATAGTTATTGTTTTTACATGTTTGTCTTTAATATAATATGTCAAACATATGTGTTTGGTGCAGTTCATATGAGTTTGGGAGGGGGTTGGAACGGATTAATTGGTTTTCTGTTATTTCCGATGGGAATTTTGTTTTATTTAATAAATGTTTCGACTTACGAGATCGCCCTTGGAAAGGATTAATTTCATAAGTCAAGGTACTGTTGTGTGTTATTTGATTTATATTGAAAAGAGGAACGTCGGGTTTTTCATTTTCGGTGTCGACCTGTTCTGACCTCTTGCTTGTACTTTTTCACTGAAAGCTCATAATGGCCTGGTGGCCATTTTGCTTTGATTTTAAATTGGGTTTTCGTTCTGCGTGCTGTAATTAAAATGTTAATTGTGCAACCAGAAAGTAACTGTCTCAGATGTTTAATAGCGTACTTACCCAGTAAAGTGGGGTTAGGTTATTTAATTCTGAGCGATCCAGCGACAATCGGGGAATCATACGAGTGCATTTGGAAAGCTGCACACAAGTCAATTAGCTGAGCAAACCATTTTCCAAATGCATGTCTTTTTCAAGATAAAAGCTGAGATAAAAACTTGCCTGCATTTAGCTTAGAGAATCAGGCCCATTATCCGCCCTGACTCTTTGCATTATCGCCTCTGAAATGGCTGCTGCTGCTGCTGCTGCTGCTGGTTTGCAAGAAGGAGAGTAACGATACCGGTGCTCACTGACTCAGCATGTAGCGAGGAAATGCATTTATAAAACCTCAGGAACGTGATAAACCTCCGGAGCTGTGACACGAGCCAACCAGAGATTTGTCTAAAAAAATATCCCTCGCCATGTTTCTCTCCACGAGTGCACCATGTCGGGTTTACCAACTTAATGGGTGGTTAATCAAAAGGCTGGGCGTTACGGCGTGGTACTGGTTGGTATGTCTGTCTCACGGTTAGAAGGTTCCGGGTTTGAGTTCTGGGCTCTATGAGGATGTGTCTGTGTAGGAGTTTGCATGTTTCCATCATGGTTGGGTCGTGGGTTTCCTCCAGGTACTCTGGTTTCCTCCTACAGTCGAAAGACATCTACATTATTCTAATTGGCTGTTCTATATTGCTGTTAGGTGTGAGTGTGAATGGTTTTGTGTGTGTGTGTGTGTGTGTGTGTGTGTGTGTGTGTGTGTGTGTGTGTGTGTGTGTGTGTGTGTCTGTGTGTATGTGTGTGTGTGTGTGTGTGTGTGTGTGTGTGTGTGTGTGTGTGTGTGTGTGTGTGTGTGTTGGCCCTGTGATGGTGAGCTGTTCAGGCTCTACACGCCTTGTGATAGACTCCACCCTTCCTGCAAGCCTAGTAGGATAAACCAGGTCTGCATATTAATGAATTAATCATTTATTCAAAAGGACACATGTCTCTCTGTCAAATAAGGAAATAAATAAATAAATAAATAAATAAACTTTGGTTTTAAAACAATTCACGTCCAAGAAGACTAAATGTTTAAAAGCTGTTGGGTGAAAAACACAATTATTCAGACTTCTGGCTCTTTAATCCGAACTCCTGGCCTGTTCTCACTCATCATCCACCGCGTCCCACAATTTACTGAGATTTCACGCAGACGCTCCTCCAGCATTAGTCCAAATTCCATTAAGAACTTCATGGGGATTTTGTTCCTCAGTTTTTGATCCCCGGGATGATGTCAGTGTAAAAAAATGAAATAAAATAAAACTCCTTCCGATAAAACCAGGTTTTAAATGGAACCCAATGTTTTTTTTTGTCTCTCATAAACTAAAACGGCTGAAAAAAGTTCAATCATTTCATAACATTTCCTTGAATGTCCTAAAAGTGTCGCATTTCATCACCCACCGGATTCTCACTCATTTTCCAGACCACTGAATAACACTAGGATCACAGAGAGGCTGGAGACCATCTCTTCTAACTCTGGGCGAGGGTGGAGTACACCTGGAACGGCTCGTCAGAACATTACAGTGAAAACACACACACACACACACACACACACAATTATTCACACTCAGATCTCTTGGGAATTTGGATCGGCCACTTAGCTTACTGTGCATGTCTTTGGGCTGCGGGAGGAAACTGGAGTGCCAGGATGAAACCCACGCAAGCACAGAGAGAGAGAGCATGTAAACTCTACACAGAAACAATCTTTCATCTGAAATTACTGTACACTCAGATCAACAGAACCGAGAATCTCACTGAATCTCATGGCTTTTTCGATCCTGTCCTGGAGGAGTTGGACTCCGGGAAACCGGGATAAGCTCCGGTTATGATGAGCCAGCGTGCTCTGGTCTAAAAAGCCCAGCTGACTGTATCCTGATCTTACCCTCATGTTTAATAAAATCATCAAGTTTTCATGGGGCAGCACATTGGAACACTGATTTGTCCCCCTCACAGGAAGTGGGTCCTGGGTTCGATTCCCGGGGTGAGTGAAGACGTTTCTGTGTGTGCATGTTCTCTCAGTGCTTACGTGGGTTTGTACACCCACAGTCCAAAAGCATGCACAGCAGGTGAATCAGCATTTCCAAATCATGAGAGTGAGTGCCAATGGCTGTGTGTGCTTTAGCCCTGTGATGGCCTGGCGAGCTGTCCAGGATGCACCCCGCCTTGGCACAGAGTAGGCAGAGATGAACTCCAGGCTCTCTGTGACCCTAATTGGGATCAAACAGCTTAGGAAACGAATGAATGACGTTCTGATGAAACGGTTTTCTGAGGGCGAGACCGAGCAGTGCGTTGTGATGGGAGGAGCCTGATAACACAACCATAAGATGAGGCGAACTGAATACAAAAGTGCTTCGTAAAGATAAACCATAAAAATAAACTCCCATGAGACAGAGCGAGAACATTCCAGACCTGCAGTGGTTTCAGTGGCCATTAATATCACTTCAGATACATAATTGCACATTTGTTTTTTAACAGCTCCATTAAAATGAAAAACCAAAGACTCATGGAGACAAATAGGAGTGTACTGAGAGAGAGAGAGAGAGAGAGAGAGAGAGAGAGAGAGAGAGAGAGAGAGAGAGAGAGAGAGAGAGAGAGTTCCCGTGAAAGAGATGTTAATGCGGAGAGACAGTCATCGATTCCTCAACACTCAGATGGAGGAAGTGAACAACTCATACTGATTCACCATCAATTAGCACAGGGGCAGATGGAGAATGAAGGTGTTTCCCAGGGGCAGAGGGATGACGGAGGGGCCTTCTGGGGGCAGGTAAATGGACAGCTGATGGAGTTGCATGGAGCTGACAGGACTTCAAAATGACTCCCGTCTCGCAGGAGTTAAACATTCCATAAATGCTGAGAAGGAAAGTTGGCTGAGATGGAATGTTCCCTACAGGAAGCTAAAAGTGGAGCAATTAAAGACTACACCCATTAAAAAAACCCCAGAAGAACCCGTGTGTTCTATTTGCGGAAGGATAGTCAGTGTAACTGGAACCTCTAACCTTCACTGCTGTTGCTTTTTATAAAAAAAAACTGAATTGGGTGAATTGTTAAATTAGCATATGCCAGCGTTTAATAAGATTAAAGCAGGCATCACCCTGAGGCGGTTTTTGAAATCAGTTCAGCACCAAAATATGATCAGCGCTGGTTAACGGTGAACACCATCATACAGTCAAGACGATCTCACTGCAGTCCAACAGGGTTTGGGACTACACTGAACCCTCCCATTCAAGCTGTTCCTACTATAGCTTAATAAGGAATATTAATTCTGCTTAATCCCACTTGGCTGGTTGAAAAGCTGGAGCTGATTGTGAGCGAAGGCAGGTTAAGTTTAAACAGCTCAGCAGACCATTGCAGGGCCAACACAAGTGCACCACCTTTCAAACTTACCCTTACACATAGGGACAATTTAAAAGTGCTCGTTAGCTGAATGTGCGTGTGTTTGGACTGTAGGAAGAAACCAGAGTACATGGAGAAAACCCCATGGAAGCATGTGCATAACATAAAAATACCACACAGAGGCGCACTTGCCAAGTCTGGGACTCAAACCCAGGACCTTCTTGGTGTGATACAGATTTGCTAACCTTGGGTTTACAATATAGTACAATGTCCTCTATTTACATGATTTGAGAAAATCGTGATGAGCGATCTTGGGGGAACCTGATGGTATCGTGGTGATCTTGAGGGAACTTGGTGGTATCGTGGTGATCTTGAGGGAACTTGGTGGTATCGCGGTAATCTTGAGGGGACTTGTTGGAATTGTGTGATCTTGGGGGAACTTGGTGTTGTCATAGTGATCTTGGGGGAACTTCATGGTATCATGGTGATCTTGAGGGATTTGGTATAGTGGTAATCTTTAGGGAATTCATTGGATTTGTGATGATTGTGCTGATTGTGATTATCGCATTATGGTTTGACACTAATGATGACAGAACGTGAAAATAGAAGTAAGGTGCAGTACAGCGTGACAGCGGGTAACAGGCCTTGCAGTGCCATTTTAGTGGATCTTGACGAACTTGGCAATACCATTCGATGTTTCATTTCCTCACTGTGAACTGCCAGTTTTTATACTCCAATCATGCTCCAAGTGTGCTCATTAATCGTGGAGCTCTATTTTAATTGCGGAGATCGTGGACATCGCGCCCCAGTGTGAATCCAGGGTCAGCATTATACCACTGTGCTGGCCTTTTACTGGACAATAAAGCAGAAAGACAGGACTAGGCTACGTCATCGTGTTCCATCCATTTAACATCATGTCTAAAGACTTCTGGAAGCAGTGGGAAAAGGCGTCCTGATGATGATAATGATGATGATGATGCTCTCCTCACATCACTGTTTGCACCAGACTTCATTGTGGAGCAACAAGAAGTGTAACACGTCCAATTAGATAAACTGATAAATCTAAGGTTGCTTTGCTTGAAACCGAGATAAGGAGCTGCAGGACGGCGCGATAGCTTGTTATTCAAGCCCTGCGGCCAGAGTTTACACAGCACAGTGAGTGCCAGGAAGTGAGAATCCCATTAGCTCCATTTCCTTGTCTTGGAAACAAGATCTTCTTTGATGAAACACTGAGGCTCAGTCGAGGCAGTAATGAAGCCAGATCTTATCAGATTAACAGTGGGGAGAAACTCGTATACAACCAGAACCGCCTGATATATCACTCCTGCGAGGAGCTCGTGCTGCTGCTGCTGGGGATGCTTCCGTGTGGACACCCCAAAGATTCCCAGTAACAGTGTAACATCCGAGTCTCACACATGATTCAGAGGGTCGACTCACGTGAAAGCCAGAGATATGTAGATGAGCTATTGTCTCATCGCCTCCGATGATGTGATCGTAAAGAGTATGCTGTGTTCATCCGCGGATTCTTATTGGAAGAGAAATTTATTATTAAAATTGTGGGGCTCATTCTTCAGACAAAGTTCAAACAAAAGTCAAAAAGTGAAAGAATTTTTTTTTTTTTTTTTAGTTTTCTGCAAAAGAAAAATGGAAAAGGCAAGACAGTGGCGTAGCACATCCATCTAACAGCAAGGGTCGAGTCCTGACTCATTCAGGGCATTTCTGTGTGTTGGGGGGGGGGGGTTTCCCTACCTTCATTGCACGGATTTCATCAGTGTCCTGCGGTTTCCTCCCACAGTATTAAAACATGCACATTAAGCTGACTGGTTGTTCCAAATGGCCACTATGTGGTGTGTGTGTGTGTGTGTGTGTGTGTGTGTGTGTGTGTGTGTGTGTGTGTGTGTGTGTGTGTGTTAGCCCTGCAATGGGGTGGTTGGCTGTTTGTAGCATACCCCACTTTCGCCAGAGTCGGCTGAGTTGGGCTCCATTTCAGAGGTTCAGTTAATAAATTTGTGACTATTAAATATACTTATTGTTTGTTGTTTTAACCCACATTTTCTACACATTAATATTCAGAGCTTCTGCTTCAAGGCGCCGACGCCTCACAGCAGGTGTAAAGCCGGTATACAGTACAGTTGTGGGCGTGTCTCTCAAAACTGACATGTTGTGACACACAAAATTTCATCATAAACTGTTAGTTGGTTCTTTTACATGAACCTGCACCATACACACTGAGACACATGGCCGGCCTTTGATAACCCAGTTAGCGCTACTGGGGGCGTTCAGGATCATCCTTTTCTTTTTTTTTTTTAATACAGTCCTATACCTGCTCGAATGTTAAACCCACGGAAAGACTTCCTCCTATGCCCACATGTATCGTACAACTATTTTTACAACACTGTTAGTTTGAGCTTTACAGCGGTGCACATCTGTCAGGTATCACAGAAATATCTTATGAAGATTTTTATTTGTTTGTCATACAACAATCGTGTCCCTTCATCCGAACATCATATGATTTGATTGACAGACCCGCTCTGTTTTGCCCATATTTTACATGCGGATGCGACGACATCGCTTACAATTTCACCTTAAAAAAAATACCTACATCAGTTCCTTCTGTCGTAGCTACGCTAAATTGGTACGGGGGAGGTCGGGAGGGGTAGGTTGTTTATGAAACAGACATGAAGGATGCCAGGACACAAGTCAGACGTAATCCACCGTCACACCGGTGCCGTGAGTTGGGAGTTTGTAGCATTAGCCTCGCACTAGTTTATACAAATTTAGGTTGATTTGATTCCTTTGACTTGACCATCCAGATGTGTTGTGCGAAAGAGTCTACATATAATCCACGATAGAAATAAAACAAAGTGAATGTGATGTGATGAATAAGATAAACCAGATCATCTCTCAATGGATTCTAAACTTTCAATAGTCACAGGTCCATTCTAACCTGGCCTTGCCTGGTGCGTTCTGTGTGACGAGAACAATGACAAGAGAAACAAAATATTAAAAGACTAGAGATGAAGTTGTGTGTGGATTTCGACTCGGCGTCATGGAGAGAACTGAGCTCGAAGTAAACAAACAGCGAACAGGAGACAACCGAGTCCACTCACTGTCATCGTCCTCCAAAATCTATCCGGCTCCACGTGAAACTTCGCGCAAATACAAACACACACGTACACAAAGCCACCCAGACATACAAAGGTTAAAGCTCCATGGTGCTTCACGCAACCCCTTGAAAATCATCTGCAACAGATGCCTGAACACACGCTGAGCAAATAATGGCCACTCAGCAAAACAAGACGACGGCAATAAGAGGCTTCGCAGATACCTTCAAGCGAGTCAGCGTGAGTTCAGTTCTCAGACTACACGTTGCTACACGCGTGACTCCATCATTGGTCATTGGTTCATCGGCCATGAAGAAACGCACACACACACACACACACACACACACACACACACACACACACACACACTGTTTCTTTTTATTTTTGAGATCGCCTTACTCGTTATCTGTCCAAAACCAGAACCAGAACCGGACCGTTTCTTACAATGTACATTCCGTTGACCCTCGGGATGTTGCACATGATGAGAGTTTTGCACTGCATGAATCGATATGTTTCTTTCAGTGTCTAATGTCGTTCCATTAGTCTGATCACATCGAGGCTTTGCCCTCCAGGTCATCCTGACTAAACTAAACTCATCATCCTCTCTCTCTCTCTCTCTCTCTCTCTCTCTCTCTCTCTCTCTCTCTCTCTCTGTTTAGGTGTAATAGATCCGGTCCTGGCTAACCGTAAATTATAAAGAATGTTCATGTAAGATAGATGAGTCCAGTCTCATTCAGTATTAATGCATAAAGGATGATTTGTTACTTTTTTTTTTTTTTTTTAATTGTGGGGATTAGCTGTTTGATTAAACATATTTTATTCTCAATGATTTATAAAGACGGAACATTTCAGGTTTTGCATTGCAGTTACGTCTTTTCATCTTAATTATCATTCATTCATTTTCTAAGCTGCTTATACCTAATTAGGGTTGTAAGTAGGCTGCTATCCATCTCAGCTGACTCTAGGTGAGGGCAGGGTACACCCGAGACAGCTCACCAGGCCATCGTAGGGCAACACACTCACACAACCATTCACAGTCCCACTCACATGTAGGGGCAATTTTGAGCAGATCGTCGGCCTACTGTGCAGATTTTTGGAATGTTGGAGGAAACTGGACTACCTGAAGGAACCTCATGCAAGCACTAAGAGCTGCAATGAGACTAGTGAAGCATACAAGTGGTGATGAAGAGGCGTAATAAAGAGGAGGAGTGATGGTGATACAGAGGGGAGGGGTTAAGCATGATCTTCTTGAACTGTCGTCTATGTTTCTGTAACAATTAGTTTTTCAGGGATAGGATTGATAGCCCTGTGCTTAAACCCTGACCTGGACCCAGGTGATCAGTATACAATTTCCTTCCTTACTAAACATGCTCAGAGGATGCTGGGAAAGAGTGGCGACCGTGATACATACACAGACGCATTAAGTTAAGCATTAAATGTTTATCTGTAGTCCTAAAATATAACCAACACAAATGTGGGAGTCTCAAAATAGCCAGGTGACCTCATGTGCAAATCTTTGGCTTGTTTGGAGGAAACTTAAGTACCCAGAGGAAACCCAGGTAAGCATGGATCCTCCCACTTATATACATATGCATTGATGGTTAACGCATAACACTGCAGATAATCTAATGTATTAAATGATGTCATACGGATGCAAGAAATATGATAACATACCCACAAAAACACGAGATGAAACCGCTACAGCTCATGAAGACACGCCCACTTCACTCAGATGGTATCTAGCTTATCCAAGTGATCTTAAGACACGAATGTCAGGAAATCTTGTCCGCTCTGTAGTACAGTACTGAAGATGGGAGTTAGGATTAGGAAAACTTTCTATACAATGTTTCCGCTATGTCATGTTTTATTCCATAGCTCCGTAACGCATGTAAAAGATAAACACACGCCAGCCGGCTGGGTGGAAGCTCAGAGATGATGATGATATAGATTATTTTGGAGCACCAACCAACTGAGGTCCAGAGCCAGCGAAGAAAACTGGACTGTAATTCCAGGGTAACGTGGTTGCTAAGCTTTCCTCAGACCTCAGGTTTTACTCTCATGTTCTCTGAGCAGGTATTGTTAAGAACTTCATGCTGTGCACTTAACAGTTTTCAGAAAATCCTTTCACACGATCACGCTGAGGTTATTAAGATGTTATTCTGTACAGCCCATTAACTTGTTCCAGAGTTGATCCTTCCGTTTGTCCTCAGAACGATCTGAGAACTTTTGATGGACACATTCAATGTACAGTCCACCAACACAGGACCAGCCTGAACCCTGTTTTATAGGCTTTTTAACCCGAGCCTAGTGGCTCATCAGGCCGGCGCTTATTCCTGGTTTTCGTAGCGTGAAGCGACCAGGAGTTCAACTCCTCCTGGATAGGATGCTGGGCCATCGCAGGTTACCTTCCCAGTATATTTTACTGGTACCATTTATACTGCTGGGTGAACAGAGGCACACTTGTTTTTAAGACCTTGCCCAGGGGTCTTAGCACAGTGGGGGTTTAACTGGGATTTGAACACATGACCTCCCGATCATGAGCGCAGCACCCTAACCACTACACCACCGGCCCCACACCATGTTTTGTAAACATCCTTTAATCACAAACTAAAACTGGTTCAAAAAACTTTATACTGCATAAAGATAATTACTCGAGGCAGTGAGGTCATGTTCTGTTTGGCATATGTATGTGTGTGTGTGTGTGGGGGGGGGGGGTTTGCTTTTTGATCAGCAACTTCCTGTTCATGATTTTTAACTTTTTTTTTTTCATGATGAAGAGATGGTTTTCTAAGAATGTTCCCATGAAATAAGATATTTAAGACTCCACATGCTGATGATGTCACAAAAAGAATGATGTCACTGCTGTCCCCCCCCAGTGCACTAACCAGGTTATCAAAGGCCGCAAAGGCCGCCCGTCGTTTCTCACTGTCTTGTGCTGGAGGTTCATGTAAAAGAACCATCGCTGACCTTCGTAAAGAGGAGCTGCATAGCCGTCAGCGTGTTCCTGACCCGAAATGATCTGGTGAGCTGTTTAAGGTGTACTCTGTCCTCGCCCAGAGTCGGCTGAGATAGTCGCCAGCCTCCCCACAACCCTAATTACGATTAAGTGGCTTAGAAAATGAATGAATGAATAAATGAATCCTGCCAGGATCCAGGAGACTGTAATTCATTCAGAATCAGGCCGCAGTTTACGGGGTGTAATGTAAATGAGAGGATGAACAGCGAGCGGGTGGCTGGTTACGTCGGTGAGTGGATGAGTGTATATGTTGTTGTAAATATCGACTAATCAGATAAACAGAGCGGAAATATGAACTTGGCTCTGAATCAGACTCGTAAACGCACTAATACGTGTGAAATCGCCTGGATGGAGATTAAAGATGAATATGTTCCCCGAGTTTCTGTTTAAAAACAATTCTTGGCTCTAAATGTCATGGAACTGAACTAAAAGCTTGTAAAACTGAAAAATCAATATTGAATTATTTCAAGGGACTAATAGTAATAATAACCAGACTTGGTGCTAATGTTTTTTTTTTTTTCTCCTCGAGGAAATATTTCAGTTGTAGTTGAAATAGAAAGGTTTCTGAGAACAACAGCACGCGAAATAGCTCCATGTATTACGAGCAGTAACATTTCCAACCGATTGAAATGCAGCCGAACCACACCAATCGAAATTCTCTGCAGAATTTCATCACCGGTACAGCGGCCGGTAAACTTTAGCATCTGTGAAGCGGAGTTTGTGAAGTTGTGCTGGATAAAAGCATCCGCTGAATGAATGTAATTTTATATTGCGGTTGGAACGAGTAAAGCTTTTCACAAATCCAATGCATTAGCGTTTAGTAAATGGAGCTTTAACTGGCTCACGTGTCGTTACTGAGCCTGTGAGCATCTTACCAGGATCGATGAAGCCAACGTGATGTCATGCAGAGTCGAGGGAAAAGCTTCACAACAGCTCGACACCAAGCCGAATCTTCACCAGGTCAAATGCATTTATTTACAAAAGTGCTTTTTAACAGCATTTAAAAACGGAATCATCATTTATAATTTAATACGTGATCGTTTATGGACTCTGACACTTTCTCCCGCCTGCTGTATTATCTGTAGAAATCTACTGTATTAATAGGAACGTTTCCCTAATGTTTTATTAGCACATACGCTCATCCAGAAGAAACTCAAAGATTTAAAAATGATTCTTCGTCTGAAGGCAGCACCGTGGCGTAGTGGGGAGCACTTCAGAAAGAAGCTCCTGAGTTTGAGTCTGAGTCTGGGCTGAGTGAGGGCGTTTCTGTGAGGACACCGCATATGCTCGTTCGGGTTTCCTCTGGGTACTTTGGTTTCCTCCGGCAGACCAAAGACAATTACATTAGGTTAGTTGGCTATTTCGAGTTGCCTCTTGGTGTGAGTGTGAATGGTTTTATGTGTGTTTATCTTGCGAGGAACTGGCGAGCTGTTCAGGGTGTATCCTGTCTAAGCTCAGTTTCGGCTGAATTTGGCTCCAGACTCCCAATAACTGCAGTAGGATACAGT
Organism: Plotosus lineatus; assembly: GCA_024760905.1. Taxonomy (NCBI): domain Eukaryota; kingdom Metazoa; phylum Chordata; class Actinopteri; order Siluriformes; family Plotosidae; genus Plotosus; species Plotosus lineatus. The sequence continues at coordinate 26,065,476 of CM045750.1, read as the reverse complement.
GGTTCAACAAATGTAAAGGGATTTCTGAAAAAATAAAAATAAAAAATTAGAGGAGCTTTGAAAAAAATTCTAACCTGACTGACCTCCTGTTGGGTGGAGCTTATTATACAAGCCAATGGAGAAAATGATTGAAAGGGTGAGTTTGAGGTCTCCACCAAAATTTATGAATATCAGATGAAAGCTGTGGGAAGTACAATGACAAGCTTTTATGGGCTACTGTGGAGTCCACGGGCCTCAACCAATATCACCACAAACTCATCACATTTTACCAAACTTTTAATCCGAGTGTCCCAGATATCCTGGGATTTTCAGCATTCCAAAAACACCAGGCGTGCATTAACCGATGGAGATAAACGCATCATGATACAGAACGTTTAGATTCTACAGAGTGAAAGTCGGGGCTGTGTTGAGGCTGTGCTGTGCAGTGTAATTAAATTTTGGATTTGGGAAAGTATCAGTATAGTGGATTACACTGGCTCATCCGTCGTAAATCCCTGCAGTGGTGTTTCTGAAGACGGATAAATCAGCGAGAGAAAGCGTGAGAAAGAGAGAGAAGGACATCGAGGCGCTTCAGCCAAAACTTTCTCCTGAAACAATCAAGTTGGCTGGACCTGGTCTGCCAGTTACAACCGGCTCAGATGCTGGAATAGATTTTTTTTTTTTTTTTTTAGGGATGCGATCCAAATCACAGTAACTGAAGGTGTATTCATACAGGGGACGCTGCCACCGCCACGCTGCAGGAATAAAGGGGGAAATAAGTACAGAAAGGGTCCTGGTTTAAATCCCTCATGCACTCATCACAAGTTGTGTTCTATAGCACGTTGGCATCAAAAAACTGAACAGAAAACTTTTTTGTGTAAAGGATTCCTGACATGATTGGGGCTTTTGACCTTTTAATGCCAAATAAGGACTTTGAGTACTGTATGTTTTGGATCATAAGGCGCACATAAAAGCCTTTGGTCCTCAAAAAAGCTGATGGTGTGCCTTATAATCAGGTGAGCCTTATGTGTGGATAAGGACACTCGACTCGATCTCACTGACACCATGAAACCCCAAGTCAAGCAAATTAATTCAGAGCGTACCATCATTCCGGTGGATTAACCAAAGAACTCCAACCACTAGATATTGGTGTCCAGGTCGGAAATTAGACGAATCCGGGCTTTATGTCCAAATACTGGGATAAAGTGCTGCTACAGGCACCTCCTCCTCTCCTGAGACCTCGGATTAAACTTCTTGAATTTAAAGCTACACTGATACAGCGCCTTAAGAGTAATGACCTCCGTTGTGTAATCAACACAATACTAATGTGCTGTCTCTTTAAGAGGGCGTGGTTGAAAGACAGTCATAACCTAGTAAGACTTCTAATCTCTGTGTCTATTGATCTGACTCCATGTGCGAGGAAATAGATAATAAAATATAATAATATAATATAATAATAAAAATGTTTTACAGTAGAACCTCAATTTACGAAATTAATCCGTTCCGGAAGTGGTTTTGTAGCCTGGATTTTTCGTAAGTTGAACCGCATTTTACATGTAAAATGTGTGATTCGTGCCAAGGCTCCCAATACTACCCCCTAAACCCTTTAAAATTTATAAAAGCATACCTTTTAAGGCCTCTTTCTGCTTCGATATCATACCAATGGTAGAATAAAAACAAAGAAGAACCCTGCAGATGATTCGCGTTTGATGTATCAAGCAGACAAGGGTAAGAAACACACCGTCCATGGAGTAGAACTGCAGGGTCTAGACCACAGAAGCATCATCACAAGGACTGGAACTAAGACCATGGTGGAATAGTGGTTAGCATGTCCACCTCACAGCAAGAAGGTCCCGGGCTCAAGTCCCGGTCTTGGCGAAGGCTTTCTTGTGTGGAAATTGCATACCTTTACCCCGTATGCTTGAGTGGGTTTCCTCCAGGTACTCAGATTTCCTCTGACACTCTAAGAACATGCACATTAGGCTAACAGGCTGTTCCCAATCACTCCTAAGTGTGAGTGTGAATGGTTGGGTGTATGTTGGCCTAGTAATGGACTGGAGAATTGTTCAGGGTGTACCATGTCTTCGTAATGAGTAAGGTGTGACAGGCTCCACCCTCCACCATGACCCTAATTTGGATTAGGTAGTTTGGCGAATGAATGAATAAATTTAATTGAATACAGTTTGGTTCAGGCGGCACAGTGGCGTAGTGGTTGCATGTCCACAGCACAGCAAGAAGGTCCTGGGTTCAATTCCCAGCTTGGGTGTTTCTGTGTGGAGTTCACATGCTCTCTCTGTGCTTGCGTGGGTTTCCTCCCACAGTCCACAGACATGCACAGTAGGTTAATTGGCTGTTCCAAACCCCCCAAGTGTGAATGATGGCCTTGTGATGGCCTGTCGAGCTGTCCAGGGTGTAGCCTTCCCTCGCCCGGAGTCGGCTGAGTCGAGTGCCAGCCTACGTGCGACTCTAATTAGGATTAAGCTTTTCAGAAAATGAATGAATGAATGGCAGTTTGGTTCATGTGTTATTATTTGGTAAACAAGTTTGATTTTCTCACTAACAGCCAATCAGAATCAAGCGTAACATGAGGAATTGTGTGAAATCTCCGCTGCTGTTTTGCTGCTTTTCACAGTTTGTTTATTTTATGATGAGAACTGTGGGGAAAACCCCTGAGACTGTTAACATGCTAATTTTACATGCAACTCACTCGTACATGGCATGTCAGCGTGTGTGCAGGTGGTACATGGCGGAGCGACAGCATATCCAATGAGCTTTTTTTTTTTTTTTTTTTAACAAAACAAAAATGTTATTCTCACCAAGCTATGAAGAGGAGCCATGAGATAAACAACAACAATTAGCACCACAATGGGATTGTTTTACCAGAGAAAAGTCGTTGTTAGACACACAGTCGAGGTGCTGAATTGCGTGAGGATTCGCAGCACACCAACAATAATTCAATTGAGCTAAATAAAGCAATTAGAGCCTGTCGAAATTTCACAGAAACACTGCAGAAGAAATGTTCCATTTCGAGGCTGATAGTAAAATGTGTGCACTAATGTGAGTGCACGGAGCATAACGCTCGCCGAGACGCAGAGCCGAGCACGGAGGCGTGTGATGTGAAACAAAACGCTACAAGCTTAACAAACAGGAAGCGAAAGGCAATTTCAGTCTTTTTATTCGTAGATTTATTAAATCACACAACCCAGGTCGCTGGTGCAGTGGTTAACACGTCCGCATCACAGCGAGCAGGTCCTGGGTTCAATTCCCGGCCTTGGCGAGACTGTTTTAGTTCTCACCATGCTTGTGTGGGTTTCCTGTGGGTATTTTGGTTTCCTCCCACAGTCCAAAAACATGCACAGTAGCCTGATTTGAGCTTTTTACACCCGAGCCTAGCGGCTCATCAGGGTGGTGCTTATCCCCGGTTTCCGTAGCTTGAAGCTACCAGGAGTTCAACTCCTCCTGGATGGGATGCTAGTCCATCGCAGGTTACCTTCCCAGTATATGGTACCCATTTATACTGCTGGGTGAACAGAGGCACACTGGTGGTTAAGACCTTACCCATTGGTCTTAGAACAGTGGGAGTCCAACTGGGATTTGAACACACAACCTCCTGATTATGAGCACAGCACCCTAACCACTACACCACCGGCCCCATAGTAGACTGATTGGCGGTTCTAAATGGCCCCAAGTGTGAGTTTGATTTGTTGTATGTGTGTTTGCCCTGCAACGCTCTGACGAGCTGTCCAGGGTGAACCTCTCCTTTGCCCTGAAAAACTCGCCTTTAATTGGGATTAAGCGGCTTAGAAAATAAATGGATGAAAGAACATTCAAGATTATCTGAGTAGATTTTCACGCTTGGTCTGAATACTTGAGTCCAAACACATTACTGACTCTGGATTTGATTGGGGCGGGGCTCATCATCCCCAGTCTGTAATGTTTTCTGTTAGGGATGGAGGGAAAAAAAAATCTGTTCTGTCATGCATCATGATTCATTTGTGAATGTCTCCGGACATTTTGTGGGAGGAAGAAGAGCACTCGGAGGAAATCCATGCTAACATGACATTCCTCCAGGTGCGCAGGTTTCCTCCTACAGTTTGACTTTTTTTTTAAATATAAGAATCAAAAAGATTGATACGGTGGGCAGTGGTTGGCACATCTGTCTCAGAGCATAAAGATGCTCGATGGCAGGGGTGTCAAACTCATACCACAAAGGGCCATGTGGCTGCAGGTTTTTGTTTCAAACAAGCAGCAGCACACCTGACTCGCTCATTTGAATAAATGGCTCGAGTCTTTAGGCAGTTGATTGGCCAATGTGTGTGATCTTTACAGAGACTGACCAATCAACTGTCTGAAGACTCGAGCCATTTGTTCAAATGAGCCGAATCAGGTGTCCTGCTGCTTGAAACAAAAAACCTGCAGCCACATGGCTCTTTGTGGCATGAGTTTAACACCTGTGCTCTCAGGTTTCTCTCCGTATTTACAAGGGGTCCTCTGGGGACTCTGGTTTCCTCCTGCAGCAAATGCAAATAAATCACGATGTATAACTTTTAAAAAGATTTTCTCCCACCCCTTACAAAAGGCATTACAAAACTGGTGATTATTAGCCCCTCCAAAAAGAACAAAACTTTCCCAGAGGGAAGTCCTGGGTTTGGACTCAAGTATTCAGTGGGAGGAAACCAAAGTACCCCGAGGAAATCCATATAAGCTCCACACAGGAATACCATGGCCAAGCCCAAGAGTTGAATCCAGGACCATTTTTGGTCTAAGTTGGACATGCCAACCAACGACACCATCGTTGTAGAATTCTTCTCATGGAAGAACAAAAGCTCTGAAATACCATTGTACTGTCACTGCAACATGTTCTCAGAGCAGCATGAAGGTGTGAATACAGTATTACATAACTCATAAAAGGATAATATTCCTCCTCAAGGCATGAAACCCAGGCGTGTAGAAAAAGAAAAAAAAAAACATTGATTGAAAGTATATGTAGGTTTTTACGTCAGCAAAGTTCTGGGTGAACTTTTGTTCCCCTCCCTGAGAGCCGGTGAGCACGAGTCATGTGGTCACGGATGTCTGACTGATATTTGGAGGCGTTCGTAGATTTTCCTCGAGATGTAAGGTTATTTTGAAGTCTTAGCCCCCGCCCCCCCCACACCCCCCACCCCCACCTTCCCGATCCAATATCTGTCTTTTCCACAGTCCGCTTACTAAAGTTAAATGAAAAGTGTACAAGTTAAGAAAGAGCGGCGAAGTTCAACCGCTACTAAACAGTTATTCCACAACCTCAGATCAGACGTGGACTCAGAGTGAGAGATGATACCGGGCAGGCTATTAGTCATGCTGGAACGGAGGGAGTGGAAGAACTGTTTTATTCTTTACACTGAATTGAAAGAAATACAGAACTAGTTTGTTCTAATTTTGCGGCAGGTCTTAGCACATCCGTCTCACAGCGAGAAAGTATGGGGCTCAGTAAGGGCGTTTCTGGGTGGAGTTTGCATGTTCTTACTGTGTTTGCATGGGTTTCATCTGGGTTTCCTCTTACATTTTAAAAAACGTGCACAGTAGGCTAACTCGCAGTTCCACATCACCTTTGGGTGTGAGTGTGAATGGTTGTGTTCGTGTTGGCGCTGAGATGGACTGGTAAGCCATTCAGGATGTACCTCACTTTCACCCAGAGTCGGCTGAGACGGACGCCAGCCTCCCGGTGGTACTAGTTGGGATTTAACAGCTTCTTATTCCATTAAACACTTTATCCGGTTACCATGGAGAGTTAGCCCCACTTCCAGTAGCAGTTTAATGATAAGTTCTCTGGTTCAGGGTGTAGCCTGCTGTGGCCCGTAGTCAGCTGAGATAGGCGTTTATCAAATTATTTTTGAAAATTATCAGCTTTAACTTTTTTTTTAAAAGTATTGCAGTCCCCTAAAAACCATCACGCCATCTAACATGGTCCGGGTCGCTTTCTTTCTCCCTGTCTGTTATACACCTTCACAGACATGCCAGACTCTGGGAGGGTGGAGGATTTGAGGAACAGAGGAATTGTGTGCGGAAATAAGGTTCAGTTTACTCGAAGTCGGGCTCGCTGGGGTAAAGGCAAGACCCGCTCGGTCAGGACAGACGTGTCGAGAAAACACGGTCATGTTTCAAAGCGCTGTGGTAACAAAGAGTGAAAATCCAATGGTTCCCTCATTAGTCCTGCCGGCATTGAAGTTCTAACACATCCAGCAAGTTGTTGAAATGTTTTTCATCTAAGTCAGACTCGGATTGTTGGCGATTTGAGAGATCAGAGAGATTTCAGATGATTTCACAGTCATTACCTTTCCTTTCAGGGCAGCACGAGATAGCAGAGTCGTCTTCATTTTTCCACAGATTGGTGTCAAAGTTAAAATACCAGCAGAGAAAGAACCTGCATTTTAATCTTCTTTCTGATCTTTCAGAGAAAAATAGGGTATTTTTTTTTTCCTGAGGAATTATCAGAAAGTTTCGGTTGTAGTCAGTGATTTTGAACAGCATTATTGGAGCGGCACACTTATAAAGAGATGGTTTCTCCCAGTGTGGCGTAAACGCTTCTTGGGTTGTGCTAGCAACCGTCTAAGTGAATGAAGGGCTGGAAGAAAAGACCTGATCCTCTTTCTCAGCGCATCAATCTTCGTAAAGGCTTTGGGTCAAGATAATGCTTCTCGAGCTGCTCAATTCACCATCAAGACCCTGGGGGATACGGACCAACCGCTGCGCATATTGAGGTCCATTCGAGACATTGTTGCGCCGTGTGCCCATTGATGGTGTTTTGATGCATTTTATCATTGATTCTATCAATAATCCCATGCTGTTAAACTGACTTTCAAATTCAATTTGTCTTGGCCTTGAAAATAAGACATAGTAGTTCATCTCAGATTTGTCATTCGACGTGAAAGAATGTGGCGTGAGAAGCATCAGCTAATCATCACTGATCCCCTGAAAGCAAGAGTATCCTTCTTCGCCTCCAGCTGAGCTCTGTGGGTTTCCCACTTTGAGCACGTGTCCCAAATGTAATAATTCCCCCTCCTTCCCACTCTCTCTCTCTCTCTCGCTCTCTCTTTCTCCCCCTCTCTCTCTCGCTTTCTCTCTTTTCATCTTCACTCTCTGGATGACGCTGAGCAACTCTTTTGAATCTCAAGGCCAGTATAAACAACAAAGGGAATTTTTGATACATGAAGCAACTGATTTCAAGTTAGATTTTCTCGAAGAAATGCCTTAGCTGTCAGTCAGTACCATTCAGAACTTAAGGAACCTTACAGATATTTGTACATCAGTACCCCCACCCCCCAAAAAAGAGGCAAACTACACTCTTATTTACATTATGTGGCAGACACCCTTATCCAGAGTGACTTGCATTTTTTTCTTTTTTTATACAACTGAGCAATTAAAGGTTAAGGGCCTTGCTAAAGGGCCCGAGAGTGCTACCTTGTTGATACTGAGACTTGAACCACCAACCTCCAGAGTAGCAATCTAGAGCCTTAACTACTGAGCCACCTCTGGCCTTATTTGATGCATGAATGGGATGGGATGGAAGTTTTCAAGGTCAACGGTAATTATCTCATTTGGAAGTCCATACAGTGGAGCCTCGGTACTCAAACTTAATCCGTTCCAGACGGCAGTACAGATTCCGATTTGTTCAGATTTCCAATCCGTTTTTCCCATTACAAATAATGTAAATGGTCTTAATCCGTTCCGTCATCTTTTGAACAGAAGTTACTACTACCGTAACTCATGACATAGGTCCTCAAATTAAGTGAAAAAATTATTAAATACAGTACACTGTTATGGTCTGTGTTGTGAGAGACTAACTTTTCTGTGGTTTTAATTTTAGTGTGTTATGGTCTCTCTCAAAAGAGTTGTGCATTGAAATGTGCATTTGAGAGGGGTGTGGCTCTCACATGCCAGTTAAGTGCTAAACACACACACATACGCACACACACACACACACAAATTCCAATTAATCACAGACTATAAAGACGAGCAGCGCCCTTCCCAGTGCTAGAAGACTGTCCCTATCTGGCTCTCAGCTCCATGTCCCACCAGTTCCTGCTTTAGTTTGATTTCCGTGTTTCTAGTGCTCTAGTGCCCATGCTCCAGTGCCTTCCCTGTGACCAATGAAGCCCAACCATTTTCATAGATGAAACAGGGAAATCGTAGTCACTGTAATAGAGATATGGAGAAACACGGAAATCAAACTAAAGCTTGTGGAGCTGAGAGCTAGATAGGGACAGTCTTCTAGCACTGGGAAGGTAACTGACTGCTAGCTTTTATAGCTGATGATTAAATGGAATTAGGTGTGTGTGTGTGTGTGTGTGTGTGTGTGTGTGTGTTTAGCACTCCACCGGTGTGTGAGAGCCACGCCCCTCTCCAATGCACATTTCAACATGCAACTCTTTTGAGAGAGAGACCATAACACACTAAAATAAAAACCACAGAAAAGTTAAAGCATAAGAACAATAAAGATAAGAATTTTAACCATTGTGATGGTGAGCAGTTGGCATACGTAAATGTTGGAGAGGAAGAGAAGCGGATTCCCTACCATAACAGCTTCAGGTAAATCAGCCAAAGGTGTTTTTTTTTTTTCTCTTGCTACCGCTTTGCATGGATGACTTTTCTTCAGGATGTTCCTCTTTTCTTGAAGAACATTTCTAACATTGCTTGTTTTTGCCTTCTTTTCAAAACCTTACAGAAGTGGCTCATGACCTCATCGTTAAAGGTGTTCACAGCACTGCTAGCGCTTTAGCTTAGCTTACATACATACAAACATACATATATGCATACGTATGTATACATCCTCTTCAGCTTCGTTTCAGTGGTTATGCCTTTTCTGTTCAGTACTCTAAATTTTATTTGTTGCTGGAGGTGGTATATGGCGTTAGTGATTAGATAGTTTTATTGGTTTAGCACTAGCTTCAGCTTTAGTGCTTGTGATACATACATAGTATTGTATCAACAACTTACAGATTTCCCCAGGACAGATTTTAGGGTGATACATAGTATCAACAACTTCCAGACTACCGGAAGTCTCGCACTTTTCTTCCCTCTCGGTCTATTTTTTTTCTCACGCGTTTCTCAAGTTCGACTTCCGGTTTTTGTTTGGTTTCCCAGATGGAAGAACTCACGAATTTTTTGTTTGGATTTTGATTTGTTTGGGCTCTAGAGCGTTCGGATTCCGAGGCGCCACTGTATATGGTTTCCTGTTTGTGTTCCATTGTAACTGCATGTCTATCGGGACTGGTTTTGATGTTATAAGCGCCTTTTTACTCTGACCTTCACCCTTTGACATTGACATTCCAAAATCGAACCATCCATGGGACACAGGTAGGGTAGGGTTCTCACCAAATTTGGAGTTCGTGATTCCGGGGGTTTATTGAGACTCCAGTACAGGAGTATGCAAATAGTTGAAGGAAGGAGTTGCGTTTGATTCCGTTTTATTTCCAAGAGATTGATCACACTGTATTTTATTTTTATTTACTATACCTGGAGAGCGAATGGGCCTCTTTAAATTCTGCTGGTAATGAAATGACTATGGATCTGGTTTCTATGAAAGGGAAATAAAATCCCGATCTCAGTCTGAGCCGGAGACGGAAGCCTCACGGTCTGTGTTTACTCCAGATTTCTCAGAGACCTTGTTCACTTGTCTGATGAATGCAGTTCTCAGAAGAAGCTCATCAAGTTCTGGTAAATTCTGAATGCAGAGCGTAGCCTCAGCGTCCTTCATACTGAGAGGAATGCAATGCAGAAGCAAAGGGAAGATGAGAGAAAGGTATTATCTGTTAGAAACTGGGAGACTCAGAAGAATGTGAGGTCAGAGCACGGCACATGGTTGTCTAAACACCAGTGCATTATTCACTCTATGTATGCAGGAGGCTAGAGTGTGAACTTTAGAGCAGAGAGAGAAAAACAAGAGAAGGATAATGAGATGGAAAGTATGAGGTCTTGCTCAGTGCTCGTGGTGGAATAGGGCTACAGTGCTAAAAAAGGAAGGAATTTTACATAAGGGTTGACATTAGGTCTTCTTATTTCCTCCTGATACAATCAGCTTATGCTTCATTCGTATCATGAGTAGGATAGAACCCATGCCAGTCGACCCTATCTAAGTTCAGCATGACAACATGCTGCCTCAGCACACAGTGAACATTAAAGAACATATCCAATCTGTTCTTTTGGACTCTTATAGAATCCTGCAATCTGATAAGCCGTATATTTAATATATGAGTTTGTATAATTCGTCTCAAGGGTCTGATGAGGATCCATACAACCCATTCTACCAGTCCATCAATGCAGGAATTCATCTTACAGCTTGAGGGGCTCAATCACACTAATGGGAAAAAAAATTCTACTGACTTTGGACTTCATACAAAACTTCCATGTGTGTAATTCAGAAATGTCGTGATCTTTAAAAAAGTCGTTTTCATGAATTAATTGTTTCATCTTGTTTTACAGGTAGTTGTGGCCTGGTGCAGGATTACTGAACCTAAAGTCGGAGGTTAAAGCCCCACTATCACGGGTTGTTACTGCTGTCCCCCCAGTGCACTAATTGGGTTATCAAAGGCTGGCCGTGTCTCTGACTTGTCTGTGCTGGAGGTTCATGTAAAAGAACCACTGATGACTTTCATAAAGAGGGGGACGGACTGGCAAGCTGTTCAGGGTGTACTCTGCCCTCGTCCAAAGTCGGCTGAGATGGAAGCCAGCCTCCCTGTGACCCTAATTAGGATTAAGCAGTTAAGAAAATGAACAATGTCATTCAGTCATTTGTTTATTTATTTTCTGAACTGGTTGATCCGGGCAGCACGGTGGCATAGCAGTTAGCATGTCTGCCTTGCAGCAAGAAGATTATGGGTTCGATTCCTAGCCTGGGCGATTCTGTGTGGAGTTTGCATGTTTTCCCCATGCTTGTGAGGGTTTCCTTCTACAGTCCAAAAATATACACAGTACGTTAATAGGCTGTTCCAAATCACCCCTAGGTGTGAATGAATGGTTGTGTGACTGCCCTGCGATGGCCTGGCGAGCTGTTCAGGGTGTATCCCACCCTCACGCAGAGTCAGTGGAGATGGATCATAGACTCCCTGCAACCCTAATTAGGATTAAGCGGTTCAGATAATGAATGAATGAATGACCGCTTGATCCTATTAGAGTCGTAAGGAGACTGGAGCCTATCTGAGCCAACTTTGGGCGACAGGGACAGGTCTTAAAAGCTCGCCATTCCATTGCCAGACTTTTATCAGTATTGCAAATGCACTGTTTGAAATGATGTTAACACAGATGAAGTTGGAGAATATGGTGTTACGATTCACACATCCATCTCACACAAGAAAGTCCTGGGTTCGAGTCCTCGGTCTCCATGTGCTTGCATTGCTTTCCTTCAGTTATTCCAGTTTCCAAAGACATGTACATTGGGCTAACTGGCATTTCAGAATTGGACCTGTGTGTGTGTGTGTGTGTGTGTGTGTGTGTGTGTGTGTGTGTGTGTGTGTGTTGGCTCTGTGATGGCTGTGTGATCTTTTATAGTGTCCTAGACTGCCTTCACCCAAAGTCAGCTGAGATAGACTCTTGCCTCCCCGGTGGTTAAACTAATTAGCATAAAAGCGTATCTTTACTGTAAACCATGAGTGAGCCATCCTGGGTTCAGTTTGAAGTAAAAGTAAAAGGGACACCCTGAAAACAGTAAATCTCTTGCCTGAACAGATCGCATTAGCCCCAATAATCCCACACACAGCCCGACGGCAGAACCTCTCTCCTGCACTCAGTCTCGGATTGACCCCCGGGTCCAAACGCTGCTGTTCATTTCTACGGTTTGATGCAGTGATTCATGTACTGCTAGATCTACCTGCCACTGGACTGTATTCGCGGATTTGATTCGAAAGCTACAAGGCGAGGTGAGAGACCAATTTGCGGCGCTGAAGAAAAGAAGCGAAGCCACATTTAGTTCGAGGTGAAAGTCGAGTCGAGTCAAGGCTGTCTGTATGAAATAAGTTTCCCCGTCATTTAGACTTCGACCGGAAAAAACAAAAAGCATTACAAAATGACAGGAAGTGAGGTAGTGCCTGATTCCGTATGCGAGTGTGTGTACGCGGCATCCGAGACGAAAGGAGCCTCTCTCGAAGGAGTTGTTTTTTTGTTTTTTGTTTTTTTTTCAAGTTTCCAATCCAGTGACATTGAGATATTGTTCTGTGCGCTTTTCCGCATCTGCAATTCTAAGAACGCACTGATGAGCTTTGATGAAGAGGACGCCTTGGGACATCTTCAGTCCACCAGCTGATCAGAAAGGACTGCTCACGTAGAATAGCGAGAGAGGAATGAGGATGTCTGGGAGCTCCCAGGTGTGGATTCTTTTAGGTGATGAAGTGAGAGAGTTTTGAAAAAATAGACCAATAATAATAAATAAATAAATAAATAAATAAATAAATAAAGCCCTGCAAGTGTGAGCTTTGTGGAATTCTTTGAGGTTCTCCAAAGATGTCTAAGATTTTTATTTTCTTTTGGGGAGGAGGGAAGGCTCTACAAAGCACTCCAAATCGTAACAGGGTCGCTGGGAGGCTGGAGCTGTCATCGGTCTAAGACAAGGTACACCCTAAACTCATAGACAGAGCCCTGAATGATGACCCATTCACACACTGACGTCCACATCAAGGGGAAACCTGGAACTGCCAATTAACCAAATAACCACGTCTTTGTATTATAGGAGGAAACCCGAACCCCCAGATGAAACAGAAGTCCAGAGAGAAGATGAAACTCCATGCAGAAACGCTCTCACTGAGTCCGGGACTCGGACCCACGACCTTCTTGCTGTGAAGTGGACTTACCTCTACACAGCTTGTGATTCATTCATGCATTTTATAAGCCACTGAATCCTAATTAGGGTCACGGGGAGGCTGGAACCCATCCACGCAGGGTACGCCTTGAACAGCGGGATCAGACCACTGCATGGGCAACACATGTACAACCATCCTCACTCAGTCTCACTCCTAGGGGAAATTTGGAACAGCCAATCAGCCTTTTGTAATGTTTTTCGATTGTCGGAGGAAACTGGAGTACTTGGAGGAAACCCATACAAGCACGGGAAGAACATGCAAACTCCACACAGAAATGCCCGAGCCTGGAAATCCAGCAAAGGACCTTCTATCTGTGAGGGGAACATGCAAACCACTGCGCTATCATCCCGCCCCTGGACAACTAACTTGGGGTAAATATAGATGCCTGATCGGGGTCAGGATAGAGATGCGAGTAGCATACTTTCAAGCATATCATAGTTCTGCACTTAAATTCTCGAGAGGGACTAGACAGAGTTGGAGGTAAATGATCAGCTATTCAGCGTGTACTTTGCCTTCATGCAGAGTTGGCTGAGATAGGCTCCACCCTCCCTGTGACCCCAGTAGGATAAATCAACTCAGTAAAGGAATAAATGAGCGAAAGAATGAAATGGGTAGGACGGAGATGTGGTTGCACCACGTGTAGCTCAGACCTGCAATAACATCATTGGGCATGGATGTTGAGGCAAGTCTTCACGAAATGAATGTTGTGTCGTGTCCCATGAAGGTACAGAAACAAGACTGTGTGTGTGTGTGTGTGTGTGTGTGTGTGTGTGTGTGTGTGTGTGTGTGTGTGTGTGTGTGTGTTTTAACAGTGATATTCCCTGAAGCTTTAATAAGGTAGTTCTTACCGAGGTCGAGGCCGAGAGCAAACCTATTAGAAGCATTTTTATGGATTATGGAGGTTGAGGTTGAACATGACCCCAGATTGAAGGTGAAGGAACTGGACAACATGCTACACCCTACCACTCTCTCACTCTCTCTCTCTCTCTCTCTCTCTCTCTCTCTCTCCCTCCCTCCCTCTCTCTCTCTCATGCCTGTGATGACAAATTCAATTCACATCAGCAGTGCAATCATTTAGCTGCACATATTGTCTGTGCAGCTCACACACACTGCAGGCATTTTTATGTTCCCATATATGGAAATGTAGGCATGTTACTGGGTCCATATATCGAGGAACAAGTGAGCAGTTTTGACAAGTTATGTATTTTATGGGCGTGTCTGAGTCCATATGGAAATATCAGCCCTTAGTTTATGTGTACACTTTTTCACAAAATCATGTTTTATTATCGGCGAGATTTCAGGCTTGATTACAACTTCACACTTCAGCAGGCTTTAACAACCAGCTTTCCTCTCTCTGTTTATTTGTGAAGTCACGACAGATTATCCGAGGTGAAACTAAGTCGGAACGCACCGGAACGTAATGCCGTTAAGAAATATATGGACCTCTTCTACCGGAACACACCAGAACGGCCCAGAAAAGCGACCTTCACGCATGCATACAATATGAGCTGTTTATTTTTTCAAACAAATTTTACCTAAATAAATGTAAAATTAATGAAAATATTAAAAATTCATCTCCAGAATTTGCCTTCTCTGTTATGTTGAGCTATATTTAGGCTGCAATACTCACTATGTCCCTATATATATAAGCATCCCTCTGTCGTTGCACACAAGATTAGGGATAATGTTCTTGTTCATCTCTGAGTGGTTCCTCCAAAGATTGTGAAGTAAGCGCCAGCCTAGATTGCAGGACTTGTCACCGAGCAGGTGGTATCTCATTTCAGTAAAGTGTTAAGCTCTTCAAGTGTCCTCCAATGCAAGTTCAAATCCAAACATCCATAGCAGAGTGCACTCTGGGTGACAATACAACTCACAGTACAGTAGATTTACACACACTTTCTCCTTCCCACCCACTCGCCGTGTCCCTCTCAGGTCCTGTTCCGACCGGGTGTTAACATCCGCCTTTGTTGTTGCGTGGTATCTCGATGGGTCTTGAATGGATAATAGAGCTGATTAAGTGGGCAATAGCATGACGTTCCTTTAGCATGATGGGATAGTCATACAGCAGTCTGGGGAAACATCTCAGAGACACATATTTCAATTCGGGAATTCTATTATTTTCAGAACAATCAGCTGCAGACATTGTTTGAATAAGAAGTGATTCAACTGTCTTACCCCCACCACCACTATGGTAGTATAGTAGTACGAACATTCACCTCATAGCAAGAAGGTCCTGGGTTTGGTGAGGGGGTTCCTCTGTGGAATTTGCATGTGCTCCCTGTGCTTGTGTGAGTTTCATCCAGGTACTCCAGTTTCATCCCACAGACCACACATTAGGCTGATTGGCTGTTCGAAATTGCCCCTAGATGAGAGTGTGGGTATGAATGGTTGTGTTTGTGTGTTAGTTCGAGCTAACAGTTCAGGGTATACCCCACCCTCGCCCATTGTTAGCTGAGATAGGCTCCAGCCTCTGCTGTGTTCCTATTAGGATAAATCAGTCCTTCAAATGAGTGAGTGAGTAAATGTATAAATATACTATATTCCAAAACTATAGGCATTGAACGTTTGTACCCAGCTTGATGTCATGATAACCCCCACCTTTTGGACAAGGCTTTCATCTAGGTTTGTGGGTGTGGCTATAGGGTTTTGGGGCGTGACTTTGTGGATACATGTTCATCCAGCTACAAGAGCAGTAATGAGGAGGCCGAGCACTGATGTTGAGATGTCAGGGAGGAAGTCTGGAATGCAATCAGTGTTCCACTCACTCACTCATTTACCTTAAAACACTCCTACCATGGTCAAGGGAAGGCTGGAGCCTATATCTCTGCTGACGTTAGGCAGGGTACCCCCTGAACACTTTGCCAGACCATCATAGTGCCAACATACGCACACAAACAACCATTTTCATTTACATCCATTTCACATAGGGGTGAAATAACAGCCAATCAAATGTGACCAAATATGCATGTCTTTGAACTGTGGGAAGAAACCTGAGTACCCAAATGAAGCCCACGCAAGCAGAAACTTCCTCACCGAACCTAGGACTTGATTCCAGGACCCCCTTGCTATGAATCGGATATGCTAACCACCGAGCCACTGTTATGTGAGCTCGTCGATTCAGGAATTACACTAAGCCCAAGGCGCAACACTCGGTGAATGATTGGCACTCTGGACAAAGGCTTTCGCCTCGTCAACGGTTCACGACGATGGAACCCGCAGCGTGCACGGGATGGAACAGCAGCCAGGAAGCGGCATGAAACCAAAACATGGAAGATGAAACCATTAATACTTGGACAGATACACATGGACAGAGATCTGAAGACCAAACCTTGCTTTAAACCTTACAAAGGGAATGAAGTATGACCAACCAGCGCCTGATACAAACATCTGCGCCAAAATTGATTCTGCTATCGAACAAACCCCTAGAACCCAGCCAAACTATTATTCCTCCTCCACCAAAGCGTACCATTGGGATTATGCAGAATGATAAGCAGCATTCTTCGGGCATCTGCCAAACCTGATTCGTCTGTCAGATTTCCAGATGGCGAGGCGTGATTCATCGTTCCGGAGAACGTGTCTGTACTGATCGAGAGTCCAGTGGCAGTACGCTTTCCACCGCTCCAGCTGACGCTCAGCAATGTGCGTCTCACAAGTGCATCCTTCACCTGAGGATAGACCTGTTTTTTATATTCTAAGTGCTTCAGCACTCTGTGGTCCTGTTCTTCCCTTGAGACATTTCCTTTTCACAAAACCAGCCATCACCTACAGCTGAGCACAGCGCAAATTACATGCTAGACATATTATGCCATCCTGTCTTCCATGTCGTATGTCTATTAGCAATATGTGTAGCTGAAATATCCTCTGATTAGAAAAGATAGCTGTGTTTGCAGCCCTTTAAAATTTGACCTGATTCCTAAATTGACCTGATTTCTCCTCAGTCTTGACCAAGGCTAAAGATATATTGCTAAAAATAGTGAGCTAATCAACACCCGACAGTACGAACAATAACTACGTCCACTCTTTACATACAGTCCTTCATCTGCCGAACCATTTAATCCTATTATGCTTGCGGGGAGTTTGGAGTCTATCTCAGACAACTCTGGGTTAAAGCGGGCGGGGTACAGCCTCGACTACCCGCCAGTCCATTACAAAGCCAACGCACACACCATTTGCACTCATACTGACACTTCGGGGTAATTCAGACCAGCCTGGGCGTGTACAGTAGTATCTGCAAGCGTGGTTGCTAAATTAAAGCGAGTGGTAGCTGGCAAGCAAAGGAAAGGACCTCATCGTGTCTTAGAGCTCAGTGCTCGCAGAAGGGAGCTGCTCCTGTGTAGCAGCTTCTCCGTGACCTCGTTTCTCCGCCTTTCTCTGCACAAATCATGATGCTTTATGCATCGTTTTCACGTCCTCACTATCTGATACTGCTTTGCACACCCAGCTCAAACACCCTCATGCTCACAAATAAATATATAGTAAAACAAAAAAAGCCAATAATTTATCTGGTTATTTTTTCATTACAGATTGCAGGAACATGCTGTAGCTCTTCCCCCACATCTTGTTTTTTTTTTTTTTTTTCCATGGAGCAAAGACGGATTAGTACTCAATAAAAATATATCCGGATCCAGTCATTTGTTATTCGGTGTCACACAGTATTATATGGTGTCCGTGTAGTACATGTATTACGGTATACCTGTGTCAGTTTTAATGAATCCTGACTCAACTATTTTAAAAATAAATGTACTTGAGGGCAATTTTTTCACTCCTTTACACATGTCCTGTTTTCAAACCGTATTAGCATTCACACTGCAATCCATCGGTGACCGTAGGCGTCCCTGACTGATCGAATCATGGCATGTCTCCATGACGAATTTGACCCTGTTCACACCTCTGGTTAACGCTGTCTGTTGGCGATTGTGTCACCGGCTACAGATGTTAGGCTAAGGCTTGGGCACATTATTATGGGCCATATATGGTTATAGCACACTTCTCTCTCTCTCTCTCTCTCTCTCTCTCTCTCTCTCTCTCTCTCTCTCTCACACACACACACACACAACACACACACATACACACACACACACACACACACACACAACACACACACACACACACAGGGTTTTACACCCCTCCAAGTTCCTCCCAAACCCCCACAGTCTCTCTAACCTGCTCGGTCTTCCTGTTTAAATACTTTTACAGCTTTATGGTTTAAAAAAAGAACAAAGCTCTCAAACTAACCCCAGATTTCTCTTGATGCTTGCCGGCAGAATAAACTCTCGGCTCATTAAAGCTGATTTGGGATTATTTACATGACAACAGGAAGCCGAGTAAACATGATTAGGTCGGGCTATATTGCGGGGTCAATATTTTCATAGGCAACTCTAATTAATAAAATATAACACAATGCAATAGCTGGGTTTCCTGTATCTAAGACCCAGAACTGCAAATACTGGTTTTGAATGTGCAATATGAAGAAACAGTGACCCCTGCTGGTGGCTTCTGGGTAGGTGTGTTTGTATGTATTTTAGTGCATCCATGCACTCGAGTTCATTCATTTCATTATTATTTCATTTCAGCCTTCTGGTTTTGTATTTATAGAATTAAATCCGCTCCGCCTACAGCCATAACACAACAACCAGACTCCACCCATTTTTTACTCAGACTTTTCTTTAAAATCGCCATTATTTTACCATCAAAAAATGGCATGACACTTCTCTGTAGATGTATTTTTATGTCATTTATTCCTTCACCAGGTGAACACACCTACCCAGAGCACACTACGGGCCAAGAGAAGGCTAAAGCTGTACACCCTGAGCAGCTCACCAACTCATCGCAGGGCGACATATATTCAACATTTTACTCTGATTTTCCGAACAGAAAACCTTTACGCCTTTCATGCTAAAATCCCACCACGACCACCACCATTTTTTTTTTTTTTTTTTTTTTTTTAGCCAAATCCTACCTGCCTCCTGTCACCTACCTATTGCATATAACTACAGTAAAAGCAGCCAGAGAGGGGTGTAAACAAGCCCCCTCCTTCACATGTGATGCATCTTTGCGATCTGCTGCACATGTGCATTCGTACCGCCCCCTTGGTACAAATGAGCTCACAGACGCCTATGGCCAAGTTTGTGTTGTTGAGCCTGATTACGGCGGAGTAAAACCAGGTTAGCGGGGATATACTGAGGCAACTTAGAGAAAAAGGGCCTGCAGGCGCAACTGAAATGAACAAACCCGGTATAAACACTGGATGGATTTCGTTGCAGCTTGTGAAGAAGAAATTTGACCGAAGAACCAACGTGATTTATAGCTTTCGCTCATGCCATCCTAAAGCCTCCTCAGGACACGGGATCCTGTGATGAGAGCTCAGAACATGAAGATGAAATGCAGGAAAACGACGACACAGAGCGGCGACAGAGAGACTAAAGGACTATGAAAGATGGAGGATAAAAAGAGATGAAGAGGGCTCTGGGTCGATTATGACGATGCATACGGGAATTAAGGGTCATAAACATCTGACTAGCTCTGACTGCGGCAGCGTGGGAGGCTCTTTATACACTCAAGCGACTCTCAGCTTTTCATGGCTCACACACACACACACACACACACACACACAACCCCTTGAACTTTACAGAAACAGGTAATAGCTAAAGTGGAGATACTCAAAGTACCGCTGCAGAAAATACTAGTTTCTCATTGGCTGGATGTTTTTTTCTTATTTATGCCTTTTATCTTTTATTATAGTTATTACATTTTTATAGAAAGGCTTGACAGGTGATGGAATGGCATTTCTCCCACATAAAAAAAGAATAAAATGTAAATACATGTTTATGTTTTCGAATTCAGGGTGTTCCTCCAGTGCACTCGCTGGATTATCAGAGGTCGGCCGTGTCTCTCACTGTCTGTGGTGTGAGGTTCATGTAAAAAAAACATCGCTGACATTCGTAAAGAGGAGCTGCATAACCGTCAGCGTGTTTATGCCCTGTGATGGTCTGGTGAGCCATCCAAGGTGTACAGTACTTTGCCCTCGCCCAGAGTCGGCTGAAATGGGCACCGTTCAGAAAATGAAACTCTGGCTTCCACTGTCAGTCCAAGCACATGCATGTTAGCCCAACTGGCCGTTTGAAATTGCCCCTCGGTGTGAGGGTAAGTGTGAATGGCTGTGTCTGTGTGATGGCGATGTGGACCCTGTGATGGTCTACTAAGCTGTTCCAGGTGTACCGTGCCCTCGCCCAGTGCTGGCTGAGATAGGCTCCAGGCTCTGTGACCCTAACTGGATCAAGCGTTTAGGAAAATGAGTGAGAGAGCGACTGAGTGATGTGTCTCTAAAGTATAAAGTATCTCATTTTCGAGAAATCATGTGAGATAATGCAATGCTCGCTTTGAGGTATTTACTGGGTGGAGTACAGGACGTTTTAAAAGTTAATGCCAGACGACATCAGCAAAAGCATTTCTTTATTGTTTTACTTCATCCGAAGACCCACTGGAGACCGTGTCCATGCTCTGCTGTAGAATCAATAGTGACATCACGTCGTCATTAAAACTTGATAGTGCAGAGCTGCAGTGGGAACAGCACCTGTGTGTGATTCACTGAAACCCACATTAAAAATGAACCAAGTCCCATTTGGACCAAAACAGGGTGAGCGCTAAAGGTTTGATGCGATGTGTGAAAGGCAGACTGAGGGACAGAGTGGAGAGCAGAGGAGAGAACATGACTATCCAGAGTGACCTGTAGAAAATCAGTGGGCGTCTGAAGAGTGCGTTTCATCCTCTGCAGTGCACAAAGCGCACATTACAACCCAAACACGTAAGAGAAGGCCGGCACAGGACAGGGAAAGAAACGGCCGTCTGTGCTCACACACACACAGTTTCCTCTTTTGCACTCATTTGCCAAGCCCCACCAGGGTCACAAGGAGGCTGAAGTCTATCTCAGTCAACGGCTCACCAGACAATTGCAGGGAAATACACACACTTGCACACGCACACAAAAAAAAACCCTTTCACACTCATACTGACACCAAGGGGCAATTTGAAACAGCCAGTTGGTTAAATGGCCGTTCCTTTGGACTGTGGAGGCCATTCCTTTTGACTCCTCCTTTGGGAGCAGACCGGAGTACACTGAGGGAACCCACTCAGCACTGGGAGAACATGAAAACTCCACACATTTATGCTTGAGCCTGGGATTTGAACCCAGGACCTTCTTTCTGTAAGGTTCAGAGGCCAAGCGCCTCCTCGTTCATTAAGACTAAAGGACACACAAGACACACCTCCTTCACAGTGAGTGGCAGGTGCAGAGGTTATGCTTTCTTTAGTGAGACCACAAAGGCAGCATCTTAGTTCCTGAAACTAAAAGCTGCGCAGGTCACACCTTCTTCATTAGCACTGTCAGGTACAGGGGCCACACCTTCACTGTGGTTGCCAAATAGAAAAGCCACACCTCCTTCACTGCGATAGACACAAATACCACACCTCCTGTACTGTGATTGATACAGAGAAGCCATATCTCATTCACGGTAACTAATAGATACAGAAGCCACACCTTCTTCACAAGGGCTGATAGATATAGAAGCCACACCTTCACAATGACTGACAGAGTCCCGCCTTCATTGAGATTGAAAAATACTGAGGTCACGCCTCCTTCACTACACACAGTAGTTCAATCTCTTGCTCTCTCCATCTCTCTATGCATGTCTATTTGACTATTTAAACAGACAGACAGACAGACAGACAGACAGACAGATAGACAGATAGACAGATAGATAGATAGATAGATAGATAGATAGTAAAAGTTACATATGTGTAAACAGGCAGTTCTCTTTAGAGTACTGAGACTGAGCAGACGTGATGTCACCCCCAACACTGTTTTCCAGACGCTGTGATGATTTTGACTAAATTGCATCGGCACCATCAAAGGAAGGCAAACAGGAATCCGTCTCTTCCTTTTATTTCCCTCGCCATTTACCGAAACGTTTCAGACACAGACGACACACAATGTGACTCTTACTAATCTTCAGGAGTCCTGTTGATGTGCATTCCCTCACCCTGTCAGGCAGTTTTTTTCAACACACACACACACACAAGCACACACACACACACACACACACACACACACACACACACACACACACACAAGCACACACACACACAAACACATACACACACAAACAATATTCTGGAGGCCTTGTTGCCTGCTGTGTGTGAATAGAAATGCTGTTATGTTGTGTTGCGTTTAGTTTATAGATCATTTCAGACTGGGGCGCAGTTGGAAAGATCAATATTCAGAATAATGATGGTGGAGCGGGACGTCTCGACTCAGAATTCAACCTTCGACTCACGCTGCACGTTTTCTTGTTTCCATACACGCTAAAAAAAGAGATAGATGACATGCAACTAAACAACACAATTCACACATCAAACATTTACAGCTGAAGCCTCATCTATATACCATTCCATGGTCCCTATATAGCGCACTAGATCAAACATTTAGGCTTTATATAGGCCCCCCGTGTAGGGCACGAGATCTTGTTTTTTACTTTAGGCTCTCTATATAGTGCACTAGATCTAATATTGGACCTTTAAGCTCTCCATGTAGTGCACTAGATCTGATATCGATGGTTAAAGATCCCAATATAGTGCACTAGATCTTATATGAAAAGTTTTAGTTCACTATATACAGCACTACATACAAAAACTAGTATATTTCCCATGCAGGCAAACAAACAAGACTTTACTGACTAATGAACTGCTTATCAGTGTGTGTGTGTGTGTGTGTGTGTGTGTGTGTGTGTGTGTGTGTGTGTGTGTGTGTGTGTGTGTGTGTGTGTTTAATTACATGACAGAGAAAATGTACTTACACTAGCGGGGGAATTTTTAACGCTACATGGATTTGTAACGCAGTGGAAGTACAGAAGAGTGAGTGTTCGAACCCAATCGATAATTCATTTACTTTCAGCAGTCAGCAGCAATTAACGGGCCGTTCCCCCATTAGCATCCTTAGAGGCCACGGCACCTCTTTTTAGCCCTAATCTGACTGACCATTGTGACAATCATGGATTAGCGAACACGGAAATCGATGCTGTGCGATGTTGGAGCCGCTCCGGAATCACACGGGCCATGGGTCTGACTGGAGTGCTATTAAATATCCAGAGTCCATTACCTGAAGCAGTAAGACATGCAGATGATACACACAGCAATTGATGGTTTGCACCATAAACACCAATTAGCTTTATTTTCAGTAATCTTAATACAGTGGTACTGTGAATTACGAGTGCCTTTTGTAATGAATTTTCCATGATGTGAGCTTCAATCCCACCAAAATCTGCCCCACCCAACGAACAAAATTTTGATTTACTAGCTCCAGTGTAATTGAGCATCCTCTACAGTAGGTGGCAGTGATGCTCTCACTGTGCTCCAACACCATAGGGAACACAGTGAGAGCGCCGCTGCCACCTATTGTAGCGGATGCGCAATTACACTTAATTTCAGTACAGTATGGCAAAAAAAGCATGTTCCCCAGGGACATACGCACCCTTCCTTGACATCACACCATGCGAGGGGCGCGCTCCACTATTTGAGAAGCACTGGCCTTGCTGGAGCTCACCATAAGCCTTTCCTCACTGACATTTGCAGTGTGCACAAGCACAAAATTCTCCTCCTCCTTCTTCCCCTTTTCTGTTACACACCACCTCATACCTGCTTCTTTGCGCCCACGTGACATCTTCATGCCTACGTGACATCTTTGCCGCAGGTGATGATCGGGTTAGTTGCCTTATTGTTTATTCTTGTTTTATTATTATTTATTATTAATCATTATTAATGTTAATGTACATGTATTATTATTATTATTATTATTATTATTATTATTATTATTATTATTATCTTTAATATATTATGTCAAATATACATGTTTGTGGCAGGTTATATGAGTTTGGGAGGGATTTGGAATGGATTAACTGGTTTTCTATTATTTCCGATGGGACTTTTTGTTTTATCTAAAGAACATTTCAACTTACAAGCTCGCCTTCGGAACAGATTAATTTTGTAAATAAAGGTACTGTTGTACTTTGATTTTTTTTTACACCTCTTTTTGTAATATTGTGAGTCACATTATCAACTTTTACATTCAGGTGTTTAAAATCACACCCAACTCAGTTTCTTAGCTCCGCCCTTTTTCCATAAAAAGCCAACCCACAAATTTTCATATAGTAAAAACTGTAATTTGATCCAGTCGTATATACCGTAAGCTTATAATTATAAATGAACTAAAGTAAACTGAGCTTAAATTCAACCTGAATAAACACTGCACTTGGGTTTTGTTACTATAACGACGTCTAATAGACTCTAATTGCCCCTTTGATTTTTATTATCTGTTTTTTGTTCTCACATCTTGGGACAGACAGATGCATCAAGAAAACATTTCTCTTCTATCTCCACGGTTACCGGAGTAACAAGTCTTATCCATATGACCGGTTGCCTGAAAAGGAGTCGGTAGTGATGACACCACAGTGCCTTTCTGAAATGTTGAGAGATTTTTAATTAGACGTGTTCAGACAATCAGTAGGGGGGGGGGGGGGAATAGAACACTGAACGGATGCTGAGATAAAAGATACAGTACAGCGCTTTTCTCATCGTGGCTGACTGTGGCAACTTTCGCTTTCTCAATTAGCAGATAAAAAAAAACATTATTACGAGTGGATAACACTTCAATCAAACCAAGGGACAATCATGATTTAACCGGTGGCGCAGGCAGCATAATCATTACCATGCATTAAAGTAAAGAAATAAATCCTAAAAATATGATTTGACTGTTGTTTTGTTTTTCTTGTGTTTCTGTATAGTATACACTAAAACACACATGCTGCTTCTGGGATGCTGGTGATCCTGATCCTTCTGCCTTCTGAGTCCTGTGGTCTGTCCTGGTGTGCTGATGTTGGCTGGAGTTCTCTTCTTGGAAGCCCGTCCCTTTGCTGATGAAGATCTATATGGACCCAGATGTGCACGCAGACGGTGAAGATGCCTTTTCACTGCTGGTGATATTAACTCTCCTCCCCACAAGTATTTAGGACTTACAGTTGTATCACCAATCAGACGACATTTTGGACTAGAATGAATTTCTCATAATATGGTTTGTATCTTTATTGCTCCACCCAAACAAGGCTGGGTTTCCCTTTTGGATCTGGTTCCTCTCAAGGTTTCTTCCTTGCATCTACTAAGGAGTTTTTAGCCACCGCCGTTGCAGATTTGCTTAATACAGATGTGTAGTAGGGTGAAGTGAAACATATAGTTTTTCACAATCAATTCAAAATAGTGTAGAAAAGACGTAACAAAACCAATTGTAAACATATGCAAAATATTAAAAATCTGTAAAAAAAATTCTAGGTTCCCCCAACTCACTCGAAATAAGGTAGAATATGTCGAGTTGATTTTGAGAGCACACAAGCACGATATGGCTCAAGGTACGAGAGAGAAAAGCGCTCCACCAGTCTGTCCTGTATTCGGCGCTCCAGTAAAACTTCCAGCCAATGTTCTTCCTACATACAGCGATGTTATGAAGTTCTACCTCCTGTCTGCACATACACTCACAGAGAAACAAAAGAAGTATCGGGCATCATTCACTGATGTCGCCGATATCGTGATGACTGATGTCATCAACATTTGGAGTAAAGCCTCGATACCAACTGTGTCGTACAAACGAGCCGTCCGGTTATTGAAGGTGTACCACACAAAATTCATCAATCTTCTCAAGCCGTACAAGAGTAGAAAGGACAGCGACAGCTACATCAGCCGAATTGACACATTTCGATGCGAGGCAGACCATTTGTTTGACATTTGTAGCTGCAAGTGTCCTGACAAATGTACTTGTGATACATGTTTTGGTTTTTTTTGAGACAATACATGTTAACTCTGTGCCAAACTGCCTAAAATATATGTTTTTTGATCATATAAAAGCAAATTGGATCACTATAAGATCAACTTATCAAGATGAACTTTTAAAATCTTTTATATGACACCTCTCCACATCTGTTTATTGCTATTCCAAGTAAAATTAATCAAAGATTTCATTTTTCACAATTTTTCACTCCACCCTAATGTGTAGGGGTTATAGAAAATGTCTAAACTCGTTTTTAAATTACTTTTACTGTGGAAAGCTGCTTTGAGACAATGTTAACCATAAAATGTGTTATACATTTAAAACTGGATTGAATTAAAAATATTAAAAAAAAAAAAATAAAAAATAAAAACAATGTTGAAATTAAGGATATTGCAGTGGTTAGCACAAAGTTGTGGCAACTACAGAGGGATAAAGTTGATGGGTTATACGATGAAGTTATGGGAAAGAATAGTGGAAGCTAGACTAAGGGCAGAGGTCAGCATTTTTGAACAACAGTTTGGGTTCATGCCAAGAAAGAGCACCACAGATGCAGTGTTTGCCTTGAGGATGTTAATAGAGAAGAAAAGAGAAGGTCAGAGGGAGCTACATTGTTCCTTTGTGGATCTGGAGAAAGCATATGAAAGGGTGCCGAGAAAGGAACTGTGGTATTGCATGAGAAAGTCTGGAGTGGCAGAGAAGTATGTTAGAGTGGTGCAGGACATGTATGAGAGATGTAAGACAGTGGTGAGGTGTGCTGTCGGTGTGACAGAAGAGTTCAAGGTGGAGGTGGGACTGCATCAAGGGTCAGCTCTGAGCCCCTTCTTGTTTGCTATGGTGATGGACAGGCTGACAGACGAGGTAAGACAAGAATCTCCATGGACTATGATGTTTGCAGATGACATTGTGATCTGTAGTGAGAGCAGAGAACAAGTGGAGGAAAATCTAGAGAGGTGGAGGTATGTCCTGGAAAGGAGGGGAATGAAGGTTAGCCTCAGGAAGACAGAATACATGTGTATGAATGCCAAGGACCCAAGAGGAACGGTGAGGTTACAGGGAGCAGAGATAAGGAAGGTGGAGGATTTTAAGTACTTAGGCTCAACAATCCAGAGCAATGGAGAGTGTGGAAAAGAGGTGAAGAAGCGTGTGCAGGCAGGTTGGAATGGTTGGAGAAAAGTGTCCGGTGTGATGTGTGATAGGAGGGTATCAGCAAGAATGAAAGGAAAAGTGTACAAGACGGTGTTGAGGCCAGTGATGTTGTATGGTTTAGAAACAGTGGCCCTGAGGAAAAGACAGGAGTCAGAGCTGGAGGTAGCAGAGATGAAAATGTTGAGGTTCTCTTTGGGAGTAACGAGGATAGATAGGATCAGAAATGAGTACATCAGCGGGACAGCACATGTAAGACGTTTTGGAGACAAAGTCAGAGAGGCTAGATTGAGATGGTTTGGACATGTACAGAGGAGGGATAGTGAGTATATTGGTAGGAGGATGCTGAGGTTGGAACTACCAGGCAGAAGGTCTAGAGGAAGACCAAAGAGAAGATTCATGGACGTGGTGAAGGAGGACATGAAGGCAGTTGGTGTAAGAGAAAAAGGTGAGAGGATAGGGTGAGATGGAGGCAGATGATTCGCTGTGGCGACCCCTGAAGGGAAAAGCTGAAAGGAAAAGAAGAAGAAGAAGCAGTAGTTAGCAACTCATAGTAAGAACATCCTAGGTTTTAGTCCTGCGCTCGCCAGGGAAGCTTCTGTGTTGGACTTAAATGTTCGTTCCGTGCTTGTGTGGGTTTCTGCAATAAGTTTCTATAGAGTGAGTAATTTATCAATTTTGTTCAAAATCTCCTGCCTACTTTTACTTTTATGTTATTTTTTTAAGGCTTCTGCTGTCTGGAGGTAATCAGTAGGCCACCCAGAGCCTACAATTTACCCCCAAACACAGTGATATATTAAGTCTGACTTCCACGGGATTTAGTGAACTCTATTTAGCCTTAGTCATAGAGTGTGGATTTATCCCCTGAAAGGCTGAAGGGGAACAATGAAGGAATACGAAGGTATCTGTGGTGCAGGATACATAACATGGGGTAGTAACCAGGAGCAGGTACTGCTATTGGACTCTCTCTCTCTCTCTCTCTCTCTCTCTCTCTCTCTCTCTCTCTCTCTCTCACTTTCTATACTTGTGTGTATGTGCTCTACATGCTTCTGCACTCATGTTCCCATGCATAATGCTGACTGCTGACAGTTGCCAGAGGCATTAAGAGAAAGGAAGAGAAAAAAAATAGAGAAACAGTAGTAGAAGAAGAGGAAGATCAGAGGAAGGGGATAAACTTTGCTGCTATTTACAGATTTGGCCTCCTCCACATGCAGACCCCGCAGAGCAGAGCTTCCCCTGATCAGAATCCAAATGCAGCTGAGCAGCTGGTTCCTTCTGAGAAAGAAGCAAATGAAACATTTATGTTCAGCTTTGCAGTCGCATGGACTTTTACTGCCACCTGATGGTTCTTCAGTAAGTCAGACCGAAAGCACGATGATGTTCGTCACTGTGGCCTCCATATTAAACACGACAACCTGCAAACTGGTTTATTCCTCTTCAGTATCTGACAGTAGAAGCCAGGAGGACGCTAATTTTTTAGAACTCCTGAATTATTGTTATGCATTCCATTTTACTATAGAATTGTATTTTAGACTGATTTTCAATGCACATCAAGTCAAATAAAACTCAGATTTGAATCAAGAGAGTCCAGAATTTGAGCCCCGGGCTCGACGAGGGTGTTTTTCTGTGCAGTTTGTATGTTCTCCCTGTACTTGTGAGGGTTTCCCCGAGTCCAAAAGCATGCAAATTATGCAAATTCCATATTCTTGATTGGCCCAAGGTATGAGTATAAATGGTTGGGCACAGGCAGGTACACCCTGAACACCGTGTTTAATAAAATTCATTAATTTATTTTATCTTTATACTGTGTACTGTATAATATACTAACCCATATATATATATATATATATATATATATATATATATATATATATATATGTATGTAAAAACGGGTCAGTGGTGGTCTAGTAGTATAGGGCACAGGATCACTGATCCTAAGGTTTGGGGTTTGAGTCACACTCTCCACATGGTTACCACTGTCCAGTGCAGAAAACTGGGTTATCAAAGGCTGGTCATGTATCTCAATGTCTATGGTGTGAGGTTGAGGTTCATTTAAAAAAAATCATCGCTGACTTTTTACAAGAGTAGCTGCAAAGTCGTCAGCGTGTTTCTAATCGGGAATCGGAGTCCCCTGAGGCAGTTCATTCACAGTCAAGTTCTAATAACTCCTGCAGCGGCATTGGAACCTAGTCGTATCGGCACTTGTCCTTCCATTGAATCCTTCCGGTGGCACCGAGAGGGGGGACTTGCTGCTTGGGTAACAGCCCGTCTTCCATTACTCCCACCCCGGCTCTGCACACTGGAGAGTATCACCAGACAAAGCGCAGCCATAGTATATAGCATAGCCACTGACAGAGGCCGACTAAATATATATATATATATATATATATATATATGTGTGTGTGTGTGTGTGTGTATGTATATAGGCACCTTGATTTCTGAATGACATGCAAAATTTGCTTTCATCCGAAAAAAGTACTTTGGACCACTGAGTAACAGTCCAGTGCTGCTTCTCTGTCGCCCAGGTCAGGCGCTTCTGCCGCTGTTTCTGGTTCAAAAGTGGTTTGACCTGGGGAATGCAGCACCTGTAGCCCATTTCCGGCACACGCCTGTGCACGGTGGCTCTGGATGTTTCTACCCCAGACTCAGTCCACTGCTTCCACAGGTCCCCCAAGGTCTGGATATATATATATATATATATATATATATATATATATATATATATATATATATATATATATATATATATATATATATATATGTATATGTATATGTATACATACATATGCACGTACGTATACACATACATGAGCATACATATGCATATGTATAATATATAGTTACAGATTGATACAATCATATAATTAGTATACTTAAGGGGGTGTGCTGCATAATAATGTTTTTTTTTTTTTTCCTGTGTTGGCATGAAGTTAAGAGCTGGTTCCTTTTATTTAATGAGGACAGTTCAGGTCGGTATATAATGAGGATGAGATCTGGTGATCAATGTTCATGAATGAAGTTTCAATAGAAGGCTTTGTCCTGTCCTTTTATTTTTATTTGCTCTACGAAAAAGTACGAAAAAAGAAAAAAGTACGAAAAAGTATTGAGCATTCTCTTACGGAAGGATCTACTCAGAAAATTCTCTCTCTCTCTCTCTCTCTCACTCTATATATATATATATATATATATATATATATATATATATATATATATATATATATATATATATATGTATATATATATATATGTGTGTGTGTGTGTGTGTGTGTGTGTGTGTGTGTGTGTGAAACATTGTACAATATCATATGATTTGTGGTTTATGTTGTTTTAGAAAATTCGATATGCTTACGTTTACTACACCAGTGACTGTCGACCTATAAACTGAAAGAAAAAAAAGAAAGAAAGAAAGACCGTATTTACGACAGTCATTCAAGCTGATTTCAGGCAGCTCGTCCGTTTTACGACTTCTCATTTCCGGCATCTATGACCACGTGGGTTCTCCAGCAGTGTTTGCGATCTGAATGTAGCACCGCAAGTCCAGAAGGAGAAGTTTATTTATCAGGTATAAGAAGCGTGATAATTTGTCCTGTATTGTCCATGTTCTTGGTTGATATTAGTTTTCGGTTGATTGTGTGAAATGTTTCGGAATATGTAAATATAAGTAAAATGCTAACAGGCTAACTGAGCGGTCTGGGAGCATGAGGCGGTATCTAGCACGTCTGTTTTTTGTATCTGTTTGTAGATATTCGGCTCGTTTTTTATTTTCTTATTGTATTTATCTTACCATTTATCTGCAGTGTTATCTCTGTTGCACCTCTCCGGTGTCTTACACCAAACAAATCAATATCTTTGTATTCTCCTTTTCCGGTGTGTTTGTCAGGAGTTGTAGTGCCTGTTGCTCGAAGATGTCTTTCAGAGGAAGAGGAGGTCGAGGGGGATTCAATAGAGGAGGAAGAGGAGGATTTGGGGGACGAGGAGGGGGCAGAGGAGGATTTTACAGACAGCAGGATTATGGCCCTCCAGAATATGTAGTAGGTATGCACACTGGGTTATACAGTATTTCACAGAGTTACTGTCCACGATTTATAGTTTCCCACAATGGGAAAGAATTCAGTCCTGATCCTTAGTGACATGAAAATAAATAAAACTAATCACCAGTAGAACAAATGTTATGAGTTGGATGACTTTTTTTGTAAAGTTTAAACGTAATGGTATGGGGTGGGTGTAGCACTAGGAGAGTTGATGCATCCGTGTGAAGACGACATTGTGTGTAAATGTGTGACGGAGGAAAACAAGGTGCCCTACTTCAACGCGCCTGTGTACCTGGAAAACAAAGAACAGATCGGCAAAGTGGACGAGATCTTCGGACAGCTCCGGGACTTTGTATCCTTTATTTTTTACATGTATCTGCTCCCGAGTTTCGGAAAGCCCAGAATTATGTTCCTGTAGTGCCATGCCAATGTTTCTCATGGTGTTGTCCTTAATAATCGTTTCAGTATTTTTCAGTTAAATTGTCAGAAAACATGAAGGCATCATCGTTCAAGAAACTACAGAAGGTATATACAGTATACATGTGGAGTCTGACATGTGACACATGGCTTTATTACACCATGTCTGACTTTATAGAATTGTTTATGAGGAATTCAATTCTCGACTCTTAAACAGAAGTTCATCTGAGTTTGTAATTATATTGTTTGTTGTTAGTTTTTAAATGGAGTAATTTCTAACACTATGCAATACCCAGCGCTTGTAATCTCCGTGTCTTTACCATGTCTTTTACCTACCACATGGGTCAGAGGTGCCAGTAACTTTCAGACAATCCCCTTACAAAATGCATTCTCTCTCAGGGATATGAATCATGAAGCATTGCATCCTACAATATAATATTATTATTATTATTATTATTTGTTTTGGTACTTTCTATCACAGATATTTTGTATTTTGCATTTTATGTAATGTCTGAATTCCCTATTTGTTTCATGTTCATGTGTCTCTCAGTTTTACATCGACCCGGCGAAGTTGTTGCCCCTCCAGAGGTTTCTCCCGAGACCGCCAGGTGAGAAAGGACCCCCCAGAGGAGGCAGAGGAGGCGGCAGAGGTGGTGGACGAGGAGGTATGAATATGTACATGATGGAAATTTTGAAATGTTGACTACAACGCTAATGATGGGTGGAAGTCAATTCTTCAAAACTGTGTGTAGGTGGATTCCGAGGGGGCCGAGGTGGTGGTGGTCGTGGTGGTGGATTTGGAGGAGGCAGAGGGGGAGGAGGGTTCAGGGGAGGAAGAGGAGGAGGAGGGTTCAGGGGAGGAAGCGGGGGAAGAGGAGGAGGAGGTCGTGGATTCAGAGGTGAGTGATGATCTAATTTATGGGAACACATGCTTTTCTGATGTGGTTTTATTGTATTATAAAAATATCAAAGCCTAAAACTCTCTCACTTATTTCTGAAATCACTTAATCCTGATATTAAGGTTGTGGAGAGACTGGAGATTAGGCCATCGCAGGGCGAATACACATGAGATCATTCATACTCACATTTACGGGCAACTTGAATCAGCAGTATGTACGTGTCTTAGGACTGTGGATGGAGACCGGAGTTCCCGGAGGAAACCCACGTAAGCATGGGGCGAACATACAGTCCGTACAAAAACAATCTCGCTAAGGCTGGGACTCAAACCCTGAACCTTCTATTTCAACACTTCCTTTGTTTTTATTTCTGACTTAAATGTACCATTGGGTGGTGCTTATCTTGAAAACTTCAGCAACTGTCATGTGGTGCTTCCACTGTAACCATGACAACAATCCTGTTAGCTGAACCTAGCTATGCTTAGCTAACTTTGTTGTGTTTGGAATATTTTGTACTCTCGCCATCACCAATATTGAGCGAAGTGAGGGCCATATATATAGGTTTTGTCCGTCTGTCTGCACAAATTGTTACTGCAATACCCTTGAAAGAAAATGTTGTGAAATCACCAAATTTTGGTGCATGGATTCCCGTCAGGAGCTAATAGGGTGGGAAAGTATATAGGTCACTTGTAAAGTCTATTATCATGTAAACATGAACTTTTAAAAACAAGTTTTTTTTCCTGCTTTAGGAGGAAGATGATCAACGGTTTACTGACTTTACTCCTGCCTCAGAGGAAAAGTTCGTCCCACACCACAAACGGACAATGGGTTTCCTGATGTTCCACCCACCGCCTTTGTCATCCGGTGCAACCTCCTTTTTTTTTTTTTTTTTTTTTAATAATTCCTCCGCACCCGGCCCCGTATTTTATCATGCATTTTTTTAATGATATGTCCATAACCATGGTTGAGTATCGCCTTGACCTTGTTATGGTTCGTATACCTGATTGAATCAGGAATCAGTGACTATCATTATCACACATTTTTATGTATAAACAATGAAAACATCCATAATTTTGTTACTGCAGAGATATAAATTCATCCAAACTGTATGATAGCAGTGATAGCTTACTGGTGCTAAATAAAAAAAAAATCGTATTTGTACATTTTGTCATTTTTCATCATTTATGGGTTTTTTTTGTGGATTCTAGCAGTCAGAAAGGTATAAATGTGATTTTGAATCCCTGCAGATTTTCTTGTTTGTTTGCTGGTATTTGATAAACAAATTAATTTAACTGGAATTTTATGTGCTGGTCATCGATATAAAGGTAAAGTCTGTTCGGTAATAGGTGTATAAAGGTAGTAGGCTGTTCTACCCGAGCCTGGCGGCTCATCAGGGCGGTGCTTATCCCCGGTTTCCGTAGCGTGAAGCTACCAGAAGTTCAACTCGTCCTGGATGGTATGCTAATCCATCACAGGTTCCCTTCCCAGTACATTTTACTGGTTCGCATTTATATTGCTGGGTGAACAGATGCACAATTGTGGTTAGGACCTTGCCCAAGGGTCATAGCACGGTGGGGATCTAACTGGGATTTGAACACACAACCTTTCGATCATGAGCCCAGCACCCTAACCACTATGCCACCTGCCCCACTAATGCTCTTCATTGTTAGTAATAATTGGAGGCTTAAGTTATATTCATGAATTGTAATTATGAAAATTAAACATTTCCTCCCGCTTCATGCTAATGCTAACTGTTTAGATTACAAACCGACAGGATTTCTGAGTCAATAGATCTTCATTAGATTGATTAATAGCATTAGCTGCAAACTAATTTGATTTCTAAAGGGATTTATATGATTTGTGAAGCTAAATGTTCATAATATTTGCTCCACATGTTAATGATCACTTTTTTGGTTTTTGTTTTTTTCCCTCAATCGTACATTACAGCAGGAGTCCCCAACAACCGGTCCGCAGACCAGTACCGGTCCTGCGGCTCGATTGGCACCGGTCCGCCAACCAGTACTGGTCCCGCGGCTCAATTGGCACCGGTCAGCGGACCGGTCCCGCGACTCAATTGGTACCGGTCCGCAGAAGAAGTAATTCATTATTTTTGTTTTATTAATTATCTGAGTCTGAACAATCTTTATTTTTGAAAAGTTTTATTTTGAAAAATGACTGGATTCTCTCGGTGACATGTCGGTCATTTGAGCGCTAAAATGTAACCCACAAGGGGACGGAACATGAACAGAGGTGAGGTGGATATGTTTCAAACAATAGCGGGGAGCCTCCATTCTCCCTGCTGGTGCACCATCACCTGTGGGGTTTTTTTTTTTAAAGTTCAAGCTCTACTTCCCAACCAATTTTATTTCAGCTGTTGAAAAATAACTTTCATGGAGTCCTTATTATTATTGTTATGATTATTATTATTATTAATAATAATAATAATAATAGTTTATATAAATAAATTATTTTTACACTATAAACAAACTATGGGCAAACCCCCCCTCATCCCCGGTCTGCGGTTAAATTGTTAAGCGTTCACCGTTCCGCGGTGATAAAAATGGGGATCCGTGCATTACAGTAGTCTGTGCTAAAGGCTGCTTTCTAACGAACATAAGCTAACGGAACAGGAATTATGACTGATTTTGACTGAATGAATGATTTAGTCATTTTTACTGATAGTCTGAGTCACATAGTTTATGCTGTGAATTAACATAACATATAGATTATTACGCAATGCTAACGATAGCTATTAAGTTGATGAGCTGACGGTATATCTGAGCGGAGTCATACTGTTAGCTAGCTCGCTTCTGTCAGCTACTGTGAGCATTGGTATTATTATTATTATTTATTTATTTATAAATTAATGTTTATTTTGAATATGTAAATAGTCGGTGTTGGCGAGTTTAAACGAACAACAGGAATTCTAAGAGGGCTGCTGAGCATATTGACGTATCAGTGAATATTTTGTCTAAAATCTTTGGAATCTTAAAATTTGATCGTGTAAATCATCCAAGTGACATGGAACTTTATTTCTTATGTTTAGAAATGTCAGTGTTGTAACATCATCCAATGAACATCAGCTGATGGGATTTCTGAGAAGATAAATTTTTTGTAACCATTAAAAATAAAAGGTAATAAACCTTTCTGCTAATTTAAACAATCGAATCGGACAAATGTTCTGAGGGGATGTTGCTCATTTAAACAGGATATTTACATACGCAGGTATATCTCGACTTAAGTTGTTTCGAGTTAAAGTCGTTTTCAATTATACGTTGGTTTTCAAAAAAATATATGGAAAAATAATAAAGTTTACATCATTATAATTATATAAACCCACTATTTGAGAAGCACTGAATTAGCGGCAGCCCCGGCAAATTCGACATATGCATCATTACGGCATTACTGGCACATGATTCAAATTTAGCCAATGGCAGAGAGCTTTTGTTTCTTCCTCCTGCTGATTGGTTGCAGATGATGTGTACACCTCTTTTTTTCTCCTTCGTGCACATGTCATCAATGTGATCACTTGAATTGTGAATTCATGTTTTTTTCGTGAGGTTTTAATGATTATTTAAGTCCTATGATGTCACTCAAACGCCCTGCATCTTCTCTAGCTTCTGGTAAGGAGCCTCAGCGCTTTATTTATTCATGAATATTATCACGGTACAAAATTAAAAAGTTTTCATTAGTGATTACTACATTTTACTGCATTATTACTGTATTAATGAGTAAGACTGGCCAGAGAATGGATTTAACAACCAGATTTTAGTGCATGTAATATCACACATAGGGCTTTAAAACCGCGTCAATTAGTTCCGGATTTTTATGATCCGCGGGTGGGGGAGGACCGTGACCCCCGAAAATAACAGGTATACATGTTATTGTATACAATATGTATGTACAATAATACATGTAGTATATTAAATACACACACACACCTGTAGCATGTTTACATGTTTGACACTCCATCAATTATGGGAAGATATCCAGATAATTTTTAAATCCAGAGTAGCATTCTTTGTTATTAATATAAACCATCATCTTAACTGAAGTAAATTCGAATGTTTATTTCTTGCCATGTTAAGGTTGTCGTATCTTTGATAATATTCCAGGATGGTTTTGTCAACACTGCGGTAGATTAATGGTGAAAGATGTTAAATATATTGATAGGTAAAAAAAAAAGTTTGTTGGGCTTTTATACCCGAGCCGTAGTGGCTCATCCCCGGCTTCCGCAGCGTGACGCGACCAGGAGTTCAACTCATCCTTGATGGGACGCTAGTCCATCGCAGGTTACCTTCCCAGTATATTTTTACTGGTTCCCATTTATACTGCTGGGTGAACAAAGGCACACTTGTGGTTGAGACCTTGCCCAGGGCTCTTAGCACAGTGAGGGTCTCGGTGGGATTCAAACTCACAACCTCTCGATCAGGAGCGCAGCACCCTAACCACTACACCACCGGCCCCGCGAATATATTGATAGACAATGTGTTAAATATGACGATATGATCATTTTTTGATACGGTTCCCCACCTTTGGTCTCATTGTACGTAACTCTCAGTCTTCCTGGGGTCTGGAAATAGGACAACCAGCCAGCGGCAGATTCACAAACTGTCAGGTCTTTGCATATGAAACCACCAATCAGCATGAGCCCTGCAAAAATCATATTTTCAAGTGACAGTTCATATGGAAACCTCTGAACTCATAAATCCGCCTCCTGCTTCTGTAGAGATTATTCTTCATAAATTATTAACTTTCTTGTCTGCAAATCCTGTCATTCATTTACAGAGCAGATGGTGACTCAGGGGCTCGTTTCGAGCTTCTGTGGTGTGAGACTACAACAAGAAGGTTTAGAAGAAGAGTCACGACTTTTGAAATACTTCCGTTACCTTTCACCCAGATCTCGGAGAGCGAATCATGACGTGGAGATCGGCCAAAGCTCTCAGTCTCTGAACACGTGGTGCTCTGAGAGGCTTGGAAGGTCGTTTGTGGATTTTCATTTGTGATTTCTTTCTTTCTTTCTGTTTAAGTTTTGGAATTATATTTTGCAGCTATTGGTTCGAGATTTCCCATCAGGATAAATTACTACTTTTATATGACACTAAATGTATCACAGTGTGTTTGACATGCCGTGTGGGTTTGGGTAGATCCAGCTGCTGTCTGGGGTTGTTGATGTTCACCTGACTGAGGATCAGATACTAAGGTGCACCACAGGGAATCATCAAACCTTTCAGTGTGGCATGGCTGGAAGTCCTGAGTCACATGTCGCTGGAATTCTTATCCACAAAAAGCAGTCGTATACACATTACACTGAAACCTAAAGAAAAGTAAACTAAAATTTGATATATATAATATATATATATTTTTTTTTAATTCTTTGTTTGTTGATATTTTAACCAGTACAGTGGCAGCGCAGGTGAGATCTGCACTTTCATTTCACTGAAAACGTCTGTCGTCTTTATGTACATACACTATACAGTATTTGGCAGATGCTGTTATCCCGAGCAGCATACAGGTTTTTTTTCCCACACAACTGACCATTTGAGGGTTAAAGGCCCAACAGTGATGATAGTGGGATTCAAGTTCTGACCTCTGGATCAGTAATCCATCCTTTTGTCCACTAAGCCACCACTGCCCGCACCACTACATGGCAATGCATGTAAACTGTGCTCGATCACTGTGTTTCAGTATAAACTGAAAACAAC
Source organism: Plotosus lineatus (assembly GCA_024760905.1). NCBI lineage: Eukaryota > Metazoa > Chordata > Actinopteri > Siluriformes > Plotosidae > Plotosus > Plotosus lineatus. Next base: position 26,027,607 of record CM045750.1, on the reverse strand, counting down.
AACAGCAAACTAAACTGGGGTGGATTTTTAGTTTTAAAGCATGGTGTTGGATGATGATGGCACCTGCTCCTTCCTCGTGACCAAGACAAACCTGTGTAATGTGGATAAAAAAACTTAGCGGTTGCACTACCTTGGTGGGGGCCTGCACTCTGAGTTTTATTTATTGATACAAACTCTGTAGCTGCTGTTGGGAGATGGTACCCTTTGTTTTCTTTTATAACAACATTTCACAAAACACACATACACAAACACACACACACACACACACATCCCTTTCAGAAGACTTTACCAGCCAAAGGGTTTTTTTTTCGAAACCCTACAGTTTAGGGATAGACAGCAATGCACAGTTAACAGTGACATACTGGTTCGTTCCACATCAAAAGGTCCTGGGTTCAATTCCCGGGTGTTTCTTTGTTGAGTTTGCGTGTTCTCCCCGTGCTTGTGCAGGTTTCCTCTGCATGGTCCAGCTTCCTCATACAGACACTGACATGAGGTTACTTGACTTCTCCAAATTGCCCTGAGGTGTGAGTGTGTTTTGGGCCTGCAATTGTCTTACGTGCTTTTCAGGGTGCATCCAGTTTTGGCTGAGATAGACTCCAGGTCAGCAGAGAGGTGAATCAGCAGTTATTTGTCCGATGAGCCCAGACTGTTCTCCTTGCAGCGTTACTGATAAACACTGTGAGTCATCTCTGCAGTGTTTAGATAGAGTGAGCACTGTTTATCTCAATGGAACATTTCGGGAATGTTTCTGCCTTTTTATTTTTTCCTCGATTTTGTTCCGAATCTTGAGCAAACCACTCAGTCCTGATGCTCGGTGCACATCTATTTGGGGAGGACAGAAGAAAAAAAAAAAAAAAACTTTGAATAAATATTATTCATTAAGATGTAAATGTTTAAAGTATTTCAGTGCCAGTAAATCAGACACATCTGAGAACTGTTTTAAAAGGGGTGTGGCCTAATGTTCAAATGAGGTTTGATTTGCTACCGCCTGAGGCATTGTTGATTTATTACTTTAATATTAAAGAGGTTTAAAAATTATTTAAATTAAATTTTTCGATAGGAGTGTATTTTATCATCAGAGTTATTTATTTGTTTTGTTAACAGTTTTGTTTTGACTGCATAAATAGTGTCTTAATGTATAAAATAATTTTTGAGACAAAACTGAAGAAAAGTCACTTTAAGTGTTTGAGATCAGCTGAAAATCAGAAACATTTAACAAATCTTAAATATTAATTTATTAAATTACCAGGTAAACCAAATACAAATACTGTACAGTAAATATGTTTTCACATTCCAAGAAAAGATCCTGCTTTATTTCTGATTGGATGAAATGGGAAGGGTTCAGGTTTCTTAAGGACCGCCCCTTTTGTTATTCAAAGCTGGAGCATGGAGACTGCTGGTCAGGTCAGTTCGGGTTGAAACAGGAATTAATGATTAAATATATTGTTTAATGCTAAACATTGAGCTTCAGGGTGGTGGTGTTAACTGTTTGGTGTAATATTAAAGTTGAAAGGTGTTTTTAACTTGAATCACATCATTCTCAGTTTATAATCAAAGTGCACAAAGCCTCACTGTGATATTAATACATTGATGTTCAATAAATAATTTATTAAATATTACATTGGGAAGTTTAACACTTTTCACTGCAGAACTCAGCTCCATTGCTGTTTTATATAAATTATTATTATTATTATTATTATTATTATTATTATTATCAATGATGGTGGTAGGTTTTATGATTTATTTATTTATTTATTATTATTATTATTATTATTTTATTTATTTATTTATTTATTTATTTTTTAGGTAATCAAGTGCAAGGCTGCTGTGGCCTGGGAGGCTGGAAAACCTTTCACTGTGGAGGAGGTGGAGGTGGCGCCACCCAAGGCCCATGAAGTGAGAGTGAAGGTAATCATAATCCGTTGAGTTACAATAAATTTTCCTTTGGGTTGTGTAGCAGACGGACAGCCGGGTTATGATGACCCGTGGCCATTTTAAAGTTTTTAAAAAAAGTTGTGTTAACGTGATTGTGACGTCACGCCGAATGCTCCGAGCATGCACAGAAACCCTGATATGTATAAACAGATAAGCGAACTTTATTTTACAGCACCATTCATAAACCTAGTGCTGAAAGTTTAAGATAAAACACACACATACATACATACAGACATACATACGTGTGTGTGTGTGTGTGTGTGTAATATGCAGAGAAAGGAGTTCAAAATATAAAATATTAGGTAGTAAAATAATAAAGCCAATAAAAACATGTCAACATTGGAAGTAATTAAACAAAAGTAAAATTGAATTGTTAGCATGTCTGACAGCAAGGTCATGGGCTCGAGTCTCCTGCTCGGTGAGGATGTTTGTTTGTGTGTGTGTGTGTGTGTGTGTGTTTACATGTGGTGTTATTCTCCTGCCCTGTCGTCTGCACATGCACTTTTCAAAATTTTTAAAAAGCCTGAATAAACATCATGTGTTGTAAATATAAAAACAAACAGCAGATTGAAATTAAAAGAAACAAAAATGAATCCTGTTCTAGTGGGTGGAATTTAATATTCTAATGAGGGTATTTGATCGACAGTGCTAACAGTCTCCCAGCCTGTTTAACAGCGCATGGTTCTATTAAACCGTCAGGATCATGCTGGTGTGTTCTGATCCATTCATGTGTCATTACAAATCCCTGTAAATTAGCCGTTGCTATAGAAACTACACTGTATCAAAGGTATGAATCAGTTCCAGGTGACCAATCAGAATGATGACATCAGCAGCACCTCTTCTTCTTCTTCTTCTTCTTCTTCTTCTTTTACTTTCGGCTGCTCCCTTCAGGGGTCGCCACAGCAAATCATCCGCCTCCATCTCACCTGTCCTCTGCATCTTCTTTTCTGACTCCAACTGCCTTCATGTCCTCCTTCACCACGTCCATGAATCGTCTCTTTGGTCTTCCTCGAGGCCTTCTGCCTGGTAGTTCCAACCTCAGCATCCTACTGCCAATATACTCACTATCCCTCCTCTGTACATGTCCAAACCATCTCAATCTAGCCTCTCTGACTTTGTCTCCAAAACATCTAACATGTGCTGTCCCTCTGATGTACTCATTTCTGATCCTATCCATCCTCGTTACTCCCAAAGAGAACCTCAACATTTTCATCTCCGCTACCTCCAGCTCTGCCTCCTGCCTTTTCCTCAGCGCCACTGTTTCTAAGCCATACAACATCGCTGGCCTCACCACCGTCCTGTACACTTTTCCTTTCATTCTTGCTGACACTCTCCTATCACACATCACACCGGATACTTTTCTCCAACCATTCCAGCCTGCCTGCACACGCTTCTTCACCTGTTTTCCACACTCTCCGTTACTCTGGATTGTTGAGCCTAAGTACTTAAAATCCTCCACCTTCGTTATCTCTGTTCCCTGTAACATCACCGTTCCTCCTGGGTCCTTCTCATTCACACACATGTATTCTGATTTTCTGAGGCTAATCTTCATTCCTCTCCTTTCCAGGGCATACCTCCACCTCTCTAGATTTTCCTCCACTTGTTCTCTGCTCTCACTACAGATCACGATGTCATCTGCAAACATCATAGTCCATGGAGATCCCTGTCTCACCTCGTCTGTCAGCCTGTCCATCACCATAGCAAACAAGAAGGGGCTCAGAGCTGACCCTTGATGCAGTCCCACCTCCACCTTGAACTCTTCTGTCACACCGACAGCACACCTCACCACTGTCTTACATCTCTCATACGTGTCCTGCACCACTCTAACATACTTCTCTGCCACTCCAGACTTCCTCATGCAATACCACAGTTCTTCTCTTGGCACCCTGTCATATGCTTTTTCCAGATCCACAAAGGCACAATGTAGCTACCTCTGACCTTCTCTGTACTTCTCTATTAACATCCTCAAAGCAAACATTGCATCTGTGGTGCTCTTTCTTGGCATGAAACCAAACTGTTGTTCACAAATGCTGACCTCTGCCCTTAGTCTAGCTTCCACTATTCTTTCCCATAACTTCATCGTATGGCTCATCAACTTTATCCCTCTGTAGTTGCCACAACTCTGTACATCTCCCTTGTTCTTAAAAATGGGCACCAGCACACTTCTCCTCCACTCCTCCGGTATCTGCTCACTCTCTAGGACCTTGTTGAATGTCACTCTCTAGGACCTTGTTGAATCGGCAGCACCATGGGGTTAAAAAAAAAAAGTCCTGATAAATGTGAATCACAACATTTACACAAGTTAAAACTCCTCCTTCTTACGTTTCAGATCCACGCCACAGGCGTGTGTCACACTGATGCATACACTCTGAGCGGCAGTGACCCCGAGGGCGTTTTTCCTGTCATCTTGGGTCATGAGGGAGCAGGAACCGTCGAGAGTGTTGGAGAGGGTGTGACAAAATTTAAACCAGGTACTGTGAGAATTATGGATCTGTTGTTATTTTATTGCTCTGGAAAATTGCTCCTGGTTGGTCACAATGTTGTCATGGTTACGACATGAACACTGCATCTCTTAATCCAGCCGAAAAGGTGCTTTCGAGGTTGGACGAATATTTACAAGGGCTCTGAGGACAGTTAGAGGATAGTTGTTGTCATGCAAATGTCCCAGACGTGTCTCGGGAACATGACATCTGGCAGAAGTACGTCTGGAATCAAAGTCATGAGTGAAATGACCTGTGATGTGACGGTGTTGCTGCGGCTGTTGGAGTATTTCGGGCTGTTGTCACTGTGATGTTTTGAATGTTTTGTTGCTGTTTAGGGGACACGGTGATTCCCCTGTACATCCCACAGTGTGGAGAATGCAAGTTTTGTAAAAACCCCAAGACCAACCTGTGCCAAAAAATCAGGTGAGGTTTGTTTTTGTTTGTTTATTTATTTGGTGTAAACAATGCACAGTTATATACTTCATTCGTGCATTTATTTAATCAGTTAATCCTATCAGGGTCACTGGGAGGCTGGAGCCCATCTCGGTCAGCTCTGGGCTAAGGCAGGGGACACTCTGAACAGATCGCCGGTCCATCTCAGGGCCAACACACACAAACCATTTACGTACACCAGGGATCACCAACGTGGTGCCCGTGGGCACCAGGTAGCCCGCAAGGACACTATAAGTTGCCCGCGGACCTGTTCACTGCTAGTTTTAGGACAGGCCCACAGCTCCATAGCGCCACTCTCCATTGAGCTGCATCTAATTTTTTTGAATATATTTTAAATCAAATCAATATCTTCACATAGATAAATATCATTAATTATTAATGATAACATATAATTAAAGGTAAATTGAGCAAATTTGTAATTTCAGAGGTGTGTTTTGACCTGGTAGCCCTTCGCATTAATTGGTACCCAAGAAGTAGCTCTCGGTTTCAAAAAGGTCGGTGACCCCTGACGTACACATTCACTTCTGGGACAAATCGGAGCAGCCAGTTTGCCTAATGTTGGTGTCTTTGGACAGTGGGAGGAAACCAGATCACCTGGAGGAAACCAATGCATGCAGGAAGATAACATGCAAACTCCACACATAAACGCTCTCGCTGAAACTGGGACTTGAACCCAGGACCTTGTTGCTGTGAGGTGGCTGTGATGACCGTTATACCACTACCCCCCCCCAATTTATTTTTATTTACAGTAGTATACTCCGTCTCTTGTATGCTTACTGCGGTGTAGTGGTTGGCGCGTCTGCCATACAGCATGAAGATTCTGGGTTTGAGTCCCGGTCTCAGTGAGGGTGTTCAGCGTGGAGTTTTTATGTTGTTCTCGTGTGGCTTTTTTCTGGGTACTCTGTCATTTTTTTCTTTTCCCAGACAGTTCAAAGACATGCATTAATTGGCTGTTGTAATTTGCCCCCGGTGTGAGTGTGAGAGGTTTTGTCGGCGCTGCAGGGGATAATATTCCAGGAGTTGGTTGAGATTTATGCCCTTTCTACAGATTATTAGAAGTACGCACGTTAGCATCTTGCACACGTTTGATTGCTCATGCAGACTTTGTTTCACACTTTGTGTCTCAGGGTGACCCAGGGCCAGGGTCTGATGCCCGATAAGACGACCCGCTTCACCTGTAAAGGTAAACCTGTCTTCCACTTCATGGGCACCAGCACGTTCAGTGAGTACACGGTGGTGGCCGATATCTCTCTGGCCAAAGTGGACGCAAGCGCAGCGCTGGATAAAGTGTGTCTGCTCGGCTGTGGGATCTCGACAGGATACGGAGCGGTTCTCAACACCGCCAAGGTGTCCGGTTCATTCCACGCTCTGTTCACGAAATAACACAGGACTGAAGTTCTGAAGCTGCGCAGGTTCGACTTGTGTTGTTTTTCCTTCCGTCTGCAGGTCGAGCCCGGCTCTGTGTGCGCGGTATTCGGTTTGGGGGCCATCGGTCTCGCGGCCATCATGGGCTGCAAAGTCGCCGGGGCCTCCAGGATCATTGGTGTGGACATCAACCCGGAGAAATTTGAAACGTCGAAGAAGTTCGGCGCCACCGACTGCGTCAACCCGAATGATCACAGCAAACCCATTCAGGAAGTGCTGATGGAAATGACGGATGGAGGAGTGGACTACAGCTTCGAATGCATCGGGAATGTCGCCACTATGGTAAAGCGCTTATAAACATATGGAAAAGTCTGGAGTGTATCCGTAAATAAACAACACATTATTCAATACTGTAAACAATAAACAAAGCTAAAAATATCAAAACAAAATCTAAGTTTACACAACATTTTGAATACACATATATTTATAATAATATTCAGATTTCAATTTGCTGTTCCTCCCCCCAAAAAATCAAGTGACGAAATGAATTCATGAATAAAAGTTCATTCATTCATTTTCTGTAACCACTTAATCCTTATTAGGGTCACGTGGAGGCTGGCGTCCATCCCTGCCGACTCCCGGCGAGGGCAGAGTACGCCCTGGGCAGCTTGCCAGGCCATTGTGGGGCAGGAATACACTAATGGCGATGCAGCTACTCTTGACGAAAGTCAGCAATGCTTCTTTTACATGAACCTCACACCACAGACAGTGAGAGACACGCCCGGCTTCTGATAACCCAGTTAGGGCACAGGGGGGACAGCAGTGATAACTGTGTTCGTGGGGCTTGAACCTCGACCTTAGGATCAGTAATCCAGCATCTTTACCACCAGGCAACACTGTCATTAATACAAGTTAATTAATAAATTAATTTCCATATCTTGTCCTTATTAATACCATCCTTATTAAATGCAATTTATTTTAATAACATATTACATTTACATGTTATTATTTAATTTTTAGTCAATACACCACTTTTCCAAAATGCAGTAATTAAATAAAATTATGGTATAAAAACTATAACGGAAAAACTCTTTCATGCGTCAGTTTAATTTAAATATTAATTATAATAATAATGAATTAAAATGAAATGAGTTCAGGTTGAGTTTCAGTGCGTCACTTTTATTAACCCTGATCTCCTCATGCACAATTTATAATTATCAGAATATTTCAGTGTATTTGACTGACATTGTGGGGGTTCTTTGTTTGTTTTTATTTATTTTGGGACAGCGTGCTGCTCTGGAGGCGTGTCATAAGGGCTGGGGCACGAGCGTGCTCATTGGTGTGGCCGCAGCAGGCCAGGAGATCTCCACTCGTCCATTTCAGCTCATCGTAGGGCGCACGTGGATGGGCAGCGCGTTCGGAGGTGGGCATCGTTGTTGTTGTTGGTGGTGTCATCATCACTGGCATTGTTCCTGCCGCAGTCATTAGTGTCACTCGTGTTGTCGCTCTTGGCATCGTTGGCGGTGGTGTTTGCATCAGAGGCTTCATCACATTGTTTTCGATGCTTCCAGGTTGGAAGAGCGTTGAGAGCGTCCCGAGACTGGTGGACGATTACATGAACAAGAAGCTGATGGTGGACGAGTTTGTGACTCACACGCTGCCTTTCGATAAGATCAACGAAGCCTTTGATCTCATGCACGCCGGAAAAAGGTGAGGTTCTGCTTTTTAATCACAGATTTCATTTACTCGTGTTTAAAACGTCTCTCTCATCAGAAATGTTCTCCTCCACCTCCCTTCCAGCATCCGAGCCGTCCTGAAGTTCTGAAGATCGCCTCGAGCTCCTCCCTTGAAGTTCAGTTGTTCGTTCATGAATATGTATGTTGAGCACTAACACGTGAGCACATAAAGTTCTGGTTCGGATGGATCGTTGTTCGGCATTAAAACGGATCATTCAAATGTTCCCCGTGTTTGATTGATTGATGGAAATCCAGACACCTCTAACACACTGATTTCTTTGTTTTGATCACCATGACAAGAATGAAACAGTTTATAAACATAACTGACATGATTGAAATGTTCAATACATGAAAAACCAATAAATAATTTTAAAGTAAAAACTTCTGTTTATTCATTTCCTATCCAAGGCTCTGTCTCTCTCTCTCTCTCTCTCTCTCTCTCTCTCTCTCTCTCTCTCTCTATCACACACACACACACACACACACACACACACATACACAAGTCTTTTTTATTGTGATAATTCACTCCTTTGAAGATGACATAATCCTATTTGGGTTGCAGAGAGGCTGGAGCTTATCTCAGCGGACTCTGGACGGTGGTGGGTACACACTGAACAGGGCAAGACAAGTACTAAAGCATTCAAACTCGCACCTGAGCGCAAATTTGGATCAGTCAATATGCCTACTTTGTACTGTGGGAGGAACCCGGAGAACCTGGATGAACCCCTGTGAACACGTGGAGAACATGAAAACTCCACACAGAAGTCTTCTTCTTCTTTTCCTTTCGGCTGTTCCCTTCAGGGGTCGCCACAGCAAATGATCTGCCTCCATCTCTCCCTATCCTCTGCATCTTCTACTCTTACTCCAACGACCTTCATGTCCGCCTTCACCGCATCCATAAATCTTCTCTTTGGTCTTCCTCTGGGCCTTTTGCCTGGTAGTTCCAACCTCAGCATCCTACGACCAATATACTCACTATCCCTCCTCTGTACATGTCCAAACCATCTCAATCTAGCCTCTCTGACTTTGTCTCCAAAACATCTAACGTGTGCTGTCCCTCTGATGTACTCATTTCTGATCCTATCCATCCTCGTTACTCCCAAAGAGAACCTCAACATTTTCATCTCTGCTACCTCCAACTCTGACTCCTGTCTTTTCCCCAGGGCCACTGTCTCTAAACCATACAACATTGCTGGCCTCATCACCGTCTTGTACACTTTTCCCTTCATTCTTGCCGATACTCTCCTATCACACATCACACGGACACTTTTCTCCATCCATTCCAACCTGCCTGCACGCGCTTCTTCACCTCTTTTCCACACTCTCCATTGCTCTGGATTGTTGAGCCTAAGTACTTAAAATCCTCCACCTTCTTTATCTCTGCCCCCTGTAACCTCAAAGTTCCTCTTGGGTCCTTGTCGTTCACACACATGTATTCTGTCTTACTAAGACTAACCTTCAATCCCCTCCTTTCCAGGGCATACCTCCACCTCTCTAGATTTTCCTCCACTTGTTCTCTGCTCTCACTACAGATCACAATGTCATCTGCAAACATCATAGTCCATGGAGATTCTTGTCTAACCTCGTCTGTCAGCCTGTCCATCACCATAGCAAACAAGAAGGGGCTGAGAGCTGACCCTTGATGCAGTCCCACTTCCACCTTGAACTCTTCTGTCACACTGACAGCACACCTCACCACTGTCTTACATCTCTCATACATGTCCTGCACCACTCTAACATACTTCTCTGTCACTCCAGACTTCCTCATACAATACCACAGTTCTTCTCTCGGCACCCTGTCATATGCTTTCTCCAGATCCACAAAGGAACAATGCAGCTCCTTCTGACCTTCTCTGCACTTCTCTATTAACATCCTCAAAGCAAACACTGCATCTGTGGTGCTCATTCTTGGCATGAAACCAAACTGTTGTTCACAAATGCTGACCTCTGCCCTTCGCCTAGCTTCCACTATTCTTTCCCATAGCTTCATTGTATGGCTCATCAACTTTATCCCTCTGTAGTTGCCACAACTCTGTACATCTCCTTTGTTCTTAAAAATGGGCACAAGCACACTTCTCCTCCATTCCTCTGGCATCTGCTCACTTTCTAAGACCTTGTTGAATATTCTTGTCAGAAAATCTACTGCTACCTCCCCTAGACACTTCCATACCTCAACTGGTATGTCATCAGGGCCAACTGCCTTTCCACTCTTCATCCTCTTCAATGCCCTCCTCACTTCTCCCTTACTAATCTTTGCTACTTCCTGCTCCTCAACGGTCACCCCTTCTACTCTTTTTTCTCTCTCATTTTCCTCATTCATCAGCTCTTCAAAGTACTCTTTCCATCTTCCCAGCACACTTCTGTCATCAGTCAATACATTTCCCTCTCTGTCCTTTATCACTCTAACTTGCTGCACGTCCTTCCCATCTCTATTTCTCTGCTGTGCTAACCTGTATAGATCATTTTCTCCCTCCTTACCGTTCAACCTATCATACAAGTCATCATACGCCCTCTGTTTGGCCTTTGACACTGTTACCTTTGCCTTACGCTGTGTCTCCCTGTACTCCTGTTTACTCTCTTCGGTCCTCTCAATGTCCCACTTCTTCTTGGCTAACCTCTCCTTTTGTACACACTCCTGCACTTCCTCATTCCACCACCAAGTTTCCTTATCTACTTTCCTTCCAGAGGACACACCAAGTACTCTCCTACCGGTCTCCCTGATCACATTGGCTGTGGTTGTCCAGTCCTCTGGAAGCACTTCCTGACTACCCAAAGCCTGTTTCAACTCCTCCTTGAAGACAACACGACACTCTTCCTTTTTCAGCTTCCACCACTTTGTCTTCTGCTCTGCCTTTGCCTTTTTCACCTTTCTCACCATCAGTGTCATCCTGCACACCACCATCCTATGCTGTTTGGCAACACTCTCACCCACTACTACTTTGCAGTCACTGACTTCCTTCAAATTACATCGCCTACACAAGATGTAGTCTACCTGTGTGCTCTTACCTCCGCTTTCATAAGTCACCCTATGCTTCTGTTTCTTCTTGAAGAAAGTATTCACCACAGCCATTTCCATCCTTTTTGCAAAATCGATCAACATCTGTCCTTCTGTGTTCCTGTCCTGGATACCAAACCTGCCCATCACTTCCTCGTCCCCTCTGTTGCCTGCACCAACATGTCCATTGAAGTCTGCTCCAATGACCACTCTTTCACCTCTGGGGGTACTCTGCATCACTTCATCTAACTCACTCCAGAATCTCTCCTTCTCTTCTAGCTTACATCCTGCCTGTGGGGCATAAGCACTACAACATTGACCACCACGCCTTCAATTTCTAACTTGAGACTCATCACTCTGTCTTACACTCTTTTCACTTCTAGAACATTCCTGACAAACCCCTCCTTCAAGATGACTCCTACTCCATTTCTCTTCCCATCCACACCATTATAAAACAGTTTAAACCCTGCTCCTAAGCTTCTAGCCTTTCTACCTTTCCACCTTGTCTCCTGAACACACAGTATGTCCACCTTCCTCCTCTGCATCATGTCAGCCAGCTCCCTATCTTTTCCTTGCATAGTTCCAACATTCAAAGTCCCTACTCTCAGTCCTAGGCTCACGCATTTCCTCTTCTCTCTCTGCCTACGGACACACCTCCCGCCTCTCCTTCTTCGACGTCTTCGACCAACAGTAGTCCAATTTCCATCAGCACCCTGTTGGTTGACAGCACTGACGGCGGTCGTTGTTAACCCGGGCCTCGACCGATCCGGTATGAATTCTGTATTGATCATTTTCTATATTGTTATATTGATTTTCTATATTGATCTATATTGTTTCGATATTAATTCTATATTGATCATATTGAAAACTCCACACAGAAGTGCCTGCGCCGAAACCCAGCACATGATTGTTGTGAGGTTGGTATGTTGACCTGAACACCATCGAGACACCTTAAGACTGCATTAATAACAACAACAACAACAATAATAATAACTTCTTCTTCTTATAATAATAACAATAATAAATCTAACAATAATAATAACAACAAAAACAACTATTATTATTATTATTATTATTATTATTATTATTATTATTAAACTCTCTGGTTCTCATCAGCGCCAACACATGAACATTTGCCTCACCCCATTTAACAATAAAATGTATTTTTTTCAGAAATTAAATATGAAAGTTCACTTTCAGTGTTTGAGATCAGACATTTAATGAATATTATAATAATGTATTAAATTCCAGATAAACGAAATGCAAATAAAATAAAAAAATAAGTATTTTTTTCACGTTATGTTTTTATTTCCAAATTAAATTCAGTCCTGTGTTTTTATTTGCGGTTTTACGTCCGCGTGAAGGTGACATCATTTCCGTTTTGCACTCAGTCCGAAGCCCGCGCGCAGCTTCAGCGATGAGAAAAGAAACCGTTGCATTATTGGTCTGCAACAGATCCTCCTTTGTTTCTGATTGGCTGAAATGGGAAGAGCTCAGTTTTCTTAAGGAACGCCCCTTTTTGGGTCAAGGCTGGAGCATGGAGACTGCTGGTCAAGTAAGTTCTGTTTGAAAACAGAAATTAACGATTAAAAATCCTGTTTAATGCAAAACGTGAAGCTTTAGCGTGTTCATTACGCTCTGTAGTGCGATATATGTGGTAATTATTTGGTGTAATGTTAAAGTTGAAGGATATTTTTGACGCGAATCATCATTCTCAGCTTTCACGTGCAGCTGCAAGTTTTATAATCAAAGTGCACAAACCCCTCACTGTGGTATCAACACATTTATGTTCAATAAACAATTTATTATATATTTCATGGGGAAGTTTAAAACTTTGCACTGCAGAACTCCATTGCTGTTTTATAGAATATTATTATTATTATTATTATTATTATTATTATTTGTTTAATAATTTTTTTAGGTAATCAAGTGCAAGGCTGCTGTGGCCTGGGAGGCTGGAAAACCTTTCACTGTGGAGGAGGTGGAGGTGGCACCACCCAAGGCCCATGAAGTGAGAGTGAAGGTAATCATAATCCGTTGAGTTACAATAAATTTTATTTTGGATCATGTAGCAGTCTGACAGCTGGGTTACAATGACTAGCGGCCATTTTAAAATTGGGAAAAACTGTTGTGTTGACGTGATCGTGACATCACTCCGAATGCTCCGAGCATGCACAGAAACCCTTACATAAACCTAATGCTGAAAGTTCAAAATAATGTGTGTGTGTGTGTGTGTGTGTGTGTGTGTGTGTGTGAGTGAGAGAGAGAGAGAGAGAGAGAGAGAGATGGATCTGATTATGAAACTGGTACATTTTCCAACTACCCAACTTCAGGCTTGAAAAAATATGTCCATGTTCAAGTTCTTTTGTGAATTAATGAATCAGAATCTTTAGTACATGCCTGGGAGATAAAAATCACATCAAAATGTGTGCATATGGTGAAAATGTCATTTTCACATCCCGCTGAACCTCTACTAAGGTTGAAACAGGTCCAATAACCATATGAATCAGAGCACAGGTGCACACACAATGAACCACGAAATATGCATGTGCACTGGAAAATTAGAAAAATAAGCAGCAGATTTAAAACAGGATCAATGATAGAGGTAACCTAACCTGTCTGTTTTCCACGGTGTATCTTGTGCTCCCATCGATCACTATATTGGCATTTATTGAGTTTAGATAATAGAGTTGAACATGTCAAACACCATCAATCAGCACAGTGCGACTAATTACACAATTATTATCTAAAGTTATTATTGGTGAAAAGGAAGCTGTTGATCCTGACCATGTTATTGTTGAATTTGAGTCGTCCTGTTGGTAATTTGATGATGCTGCTGCTGCTTCTCCAAGGAATCTTATCCTGCATCTATTGGGATTTCCTGCATTTTGGCCCTGTGTATTAAAAAATGGGGGAGAAACTGTTTTCTCTACATCTGCTGAAAATGTAAATGGATTAGTCAGATATTTAAGTACCAGTTTCATCATCATAGAATATTCAATCCAATAAAAAGATCAAATTTTGAAGTAATTAAACACAAAGTGGACTCAACCATCAAACAATGAATTGTCAGCACTTCAGAACTGTCAGGAACATGCTGGTGTGTTCTGATCCATTCATGTGTGCCATTTCAAATCCCTGTAAACTATCCCTTGCTGTAGAAAAAACACTGTACCAGAGGACGTTGGTATTAATCTGATCCAGGGTTATAAATGATCACCTTCTGACCAATCAGTGTCAAGACACATCAGCAGCACCATGGGGTTAAAAAAAGAAAAGAAACCTTGTCCTGATGAATGTGAATTACGACATTTGCACAAGTTAAAACTCCTGCTTCATACGTTTCAGATCCACGCCACGGGCGTGTGTCACACCGACGCGTACACTCTGAGCGGCAGTGACCCCGAAGGCCTGTTTCCTGTCATCTTGGGTCACGAGGGGGCAGGGACCGTCGAGAGTGTTGGAGAGGGTGTGACGAAGTTTAAACCAGGTACTGTACAGTGAGAATTATGGGCTGCCACTTTTCAGAAAGGGCAAGTTTCATTATTTTTGTAAACACTGTAACTATGGTAACGTGTTTACCATTGTGTCCGAGTGTTACCTACTCGCGTTGATCTCTACATCGAGCTAACATGTTTGTTCTCATTATTATTTTATTGCTATTTGAAATTGCGCACTTTCGAGGTTGGACGAATATTTACAGGGGCTCTGAGGACAGTTAGAGGATAGTTGTTGTCATGCAAATGTCCCAGACGTGTCTCGGGAACATGACGTCTGGCCAGAAGTACGTCTGGAATCAAAGTCATGAGTGAAATGACCTGTGATGTGACGGTGTTGCTGCGGCTGTTGGAGTATTTCGGGCTGTTGTCACTGTGATGTTTTGAATGTTTTGTTGCTGTTTAGGGGACACAGTGATTCCCCTGTACATCCCACAGTGTGGAGAATGCAAGTTTTGTAAAAACCCCAAGACCAACCTGTGCCAAAAAATCAGGTGAGGTTTGTTTTTGTTTGTTTATTTATTTGGTGTAAACAATGCACAGTTATATACTTGATTCGTGCATTTATTTAATCAGTTAATCCTATCAGAGTCATTGGGAGGCTGGAGCCCATCTCGGTCAGCTCTGGGCTGAGGCAGGGGACACTCTGAACAGATCGCCGGTCCATCTCAGGGCCAACACACACAAACCATTTACGTACACATTCACTTCTGGGACAAATCGGAGCAGCCAGTTTGCCTAATGTTGGTGTCTTTGGACAGTGGGAGGAAACCAGATCACCTGGAGGAAACCCATGCATGCAGGAAGATAACACGCAAACTCCACACATAAACGCTCTCGCCGAACCTGGGACTTGAACCCAGGACCTTGTTGCTGTGAGGTGGCTGTGATGACCGTTATACCACTACGCCCCCCCCCCCCCCCATTTATTTTTATTTACAGTAGTATACTCCGTCTCTTGTATGCTTACTGCGGTGTAGTGGTTGGCACGTCTGCCATACAGCATGAAGGTTCTGGGTTTGAGTCCCGGTCTCAGTGAGGGTGTTCAGCGTGGAGTTTTTATGTTGTTCTCGTGTGGCTTTTTTCTGGGCACTCTGTCTTTTTTTTCTTTTCCCAGACAGTTCAAAGACATGCCTTAATTGGCTGTTGTAATTTGCCCCCGGTGTGAGTGTGAGCAGTTATGTCGGCGCTGCAGGGGATAATATTCCAGGAGTTGGTTGAGATTTATGCCCTTTCTACAGATAATTAGATGTACGCATGTTAGCATCTTGCACACGTTTGATTGCTCATGCAGACTTTTGTTTCACACTTTGTGTCTCAGGGTGACCCAGGGCCAGGGTCTGATGCCCGATAAGACGACCCGCTTCACCTGTAAAGGTAAACCTGTCTTCCACTTCATGGGCACCAGCACATTCAGCGAGTACACGGTGGTGGCCGATATCTCTCTGGCCAAAGTGGACGCAAGCGCAGCGCTGGATAAAGTGTGTCTGCTCGGCTGTGGGATCTCGACAGGATACGGAGCGGCGCTCAACACCGCCAAGGTGTCCGGTTCATTCCACACTCTGTTCACGAAATAACACAGGACTGAAGTTCTGAAGCTGCGCAGGTTCGACTTGTGGTGTTTTTCCTTCCGTCTGCAGGTCGAGCCCGGCTCTGTGTGCGCGGTATTCGGTTTAGGGGCAGTTGGTCTCGCAGCCATCATGGGCTGCAAAGTCGCCGGGGCCTCCAGGATCATTGGTGTGGACATCAACCCGGAGAAATTTGAAACGTCGAAGAAGTTCGGCGCCACCGACTGCGTCAACCCGAAGGATCACAGCAAACCCATTCAGGAAGTGCTGATGGAAATGACGGACGGAGGAGTGGACTACAGCTTCGAGTGCATCGGGAATGTCGCCACTATGGTAAAGCGCTTATAAACATATGGAAAAGTCTGGAGTGTATCCGTAAATAAACAACACATTATTCAATACTGTAAACAATAAACAAAGCTAAAAATATTAAAACAAAATCTCAGTTTACACAACATTTCGAATACACAAAATAATTTAATTTCAATAACTTGCATATTAATTGTAATTTATTTTAATAATGACATTTTTGGAATTTACATGGTCGAATCATTTTTAATTCCACAGCCGACCATAGCTGGGAGTCCAGGAGAGCTGATTGGCTGACACTGACACTTTACTGTCACTCATCGCTATTGCCAGCCAATCAGGGGCATCTGTGAGCTCATTTGTACAATGGGCAGGATAGCGTGTTCCCTCCAAGTGTCTTAGAGCCGCCCTAAAATATGCATACACAGCAGCTTGTATTGCATGTTATGGACGGGGCGTGTGCATGCTTTGGCCCTTCCGTAGTCGGTGGTAGTCGTGTGATGGGGAAGGTAATATCTGATGGGTGAGAATTAGATACATACAGTTAAATTAGAGAGAAAATGGGGGCGGGGATTTAAAAAAGAAAATCACATTTGCATTATTTGTTAAATTTTGTAAATCCACCAATTTTAAAAATAACTAAATAAAATAATGTTAAAAATTATTATAGACAAACCCCTTTCCTGCATCAGTTTAATTTATATGTTAATAATAATAATAATCATAATAATGAATTAAAATAAAATCGGTTTGTTTTTATTTATTTTGGGACAGCGTGCTGCTCTGGAGGCGTGTCATAAGGGCTGGGGCACGAGCGTGATCATCGGTGTGGCCGCAGCAGGACAAGAAATCGCCACTCGTCCGTTTCAGCTCATCGTAGGACGCACGTGGAAGGGCACGGCGTTCGGAGGTGGGCTTCGTTATCATCAGTGGCATCGTTCCTGCCACATCGTTGTCGCTCTTGGCATCGTTGGCGGTGGTGTTTGCATCAGAAGCTTCATCAGATTGTTTTCAATGTTTCCAGGTTGGAAGAGCGTTGAGAGCGTCCCGAGACTGGTGGACGATTACATGAACAAGAAGCTGATGGTGGACGAGTTTGTGACTCACACGCTGCCTTTCGATAAGATCAACGAAGCCTTTGATCTCATGCACGCCGGAAAAAGGTGAGGTTCTGCTTTTTAATCACAGATTTCATTTACTCGTGTTTAAAACGTCTCTCTCATCAGAAATGTTCTCCTCCACCTCCCTTCCAGCATCCGAGCCGTCCTGAAGTTCTGAAGATCGCCTCGAGCTCCTCCCTTGAAGTTCAGTTGTTCGTTCATGAATATGTATGTTGAGCACTAACACGTGAGCACATAAAGTTCTGGTTCGGATGGATCGTTGTTCGGCATTAAAACGGATCATTCAAATGTTCCCCGTGTTTGATTGATTGATGGAAATCCAGACACCTCTAACACACTGATTTCTTTGTTTGATCACCATGACAAGAATGAAAAATTTATAAACATAACTGGCATGATTGAAATGTTCAATACATGAAAAACCAATAAATAATTTTAAAGTAAAAACTTCTGTTTATTCATTTCCTATCCAAGGCTCTGTCTCTCTCTCTCTCTCTCTCTCTCTCACATACACACACACACACGCATCATTTTATTGTGATAATTCACTCCTTTGAAGAATCCTATTTGGGTTGCAGAGAGGCTGGAGCTTATCTCAGCCAACTCTGAGTGGCGGTGGATACACACTGAACAGGGCAACACAAGTACACAAGCATTCACACTCACACCCGGGGTAAATTTGGACCAGTCAATTCATCTACTTTGCGCATCTTTGTACTGTGGGGGCAGAACCTGGAGAGAGAACCTGGAGTAACGACTGTGAACACGTGGAGAACATGAAAACTCCACAAAGAAGTGCTTGCGCCGAAACCCAGCACCTGCTTGTTGTGAGGTTGGTGTGTTGACCTGAATACCATCCAGCCACCTTAAGACTGTAATAATAATAATAATAACAATAATAATAATAGTAATAATGATAAAGCTCTCAGGTTGTCATCAGCGCAAACATATGAAATATGGTAGTCGTCTTCTTTTACTTTCGGCTGCTCCCTTCAGGGGTCGCCACAGAAAATCATCCGCCTCCATCTCACCCTGTCCTCTGCATCTTCATCATCTGAATTTAAAAAAAAAATCAACACCTCAGACATTGTAAAAATGTCCCCAAACGCTATTCTGTGGTCAATGATTGTAATTCTGAGAGTAGTTTAATTTGAGAATTTTAATTTTCTGTAGAATTTTGGAAATGCAAGGCTGCTGTTCTGTAGACAGATGTTCAAGGTTTAATCCGTGTGAAATATCCATGTGAAAGATGCTCTTCTTGGGTGGCTTGTGAGGCAGACAATTGAAACAAACAAGTACTTTTCAAAATCTGTTGTTATTTATTCTTGTTTATTCATTTAAAGATCTCAACAGGTTCCTGGAAGTTGTGTCAAATACTTAGCTTTGGTTACTTTACCTACATTTATCTTTAAAAGCTTTTGGGTCTCAACATTCACCTTCTCAATTTTCTAAAAAATTCTGACAATAAACTGGTATTATTATTATTATTATTATTATTTTATTATTATTATTCATCTGATTTAATATAACTATAGCTTGGTATTTGTTGATTTAATATGTAGTTGCATTCTTTTTAATTTAGTTTATTTGTATGATTTTTTTTTCAATGCATTTGTTATTAATTCGCTTCATTATTATTATTACTGTATTATTGTTACTTGTATGAGAGTATAAATGTATGAGAGATGTAAGACAGTGGTGAGGTGTGCTGTTGGTGTGACAGAAGAGTTCAAGGTGGAGGTGGGACTGCATCAAGGGTCAGCTCTCAGCCCCTTCTTGTTTGCTATGGTGATGGACAGGCTAACAGACGAGGTTAGACAAGAATCTCCATGGACTATGATGTTTGCAGATGACATCGTGATCTGTAGTGAGAGCAGAGACCAAGTGGAGGAAAATCTAGAGAGGTGGAGGTATGCCCTGGAAAGGAGGGGATTGAAGGTTAGTCTTAGTAAGACAGAATACATGTGTGTGAACGACAAGGACCCAAGAGGAACTTTGAGGTTACAGGGGGCAGAGATAAAGAAGGTGGAGGATTTTAAGTACTTAGGCTCAACAATCCAGAGCAATGGAGAGTGTGGAAAAGAGGTGAAGAAGCGCGTGCAGGTAGGTTGGAATGGATGGAGAAAAGTGTCCGGTGTGATGTGTGATAGGAGAGTATCGGCAAGAATGAAGGGAAAAGTGTACAAGACGGTGATGAGGCCAGCAATGTTGTATGGTTTAGAGACAGTGGCCCTGGGGAAAAGACAGGAGTCAGAGTTGGAGGTAGCAGAGATGAAAATGTTGAGGTTCTCTTTGGGAGTAACGAGGATGGATAGGATCAGAAATGAGTACATCAGAGGGACAGCACACGTTAGATGTTTTGGAGACAAAGTCAGAGAGGCTAGATTGAGATGGTTTGGACATGTACAGAGGAGGGATAGTGAGTATATTGGTCGTAGGATGCTGAGGTTGGAACTACCAGGCAAAAGGCCCAGAGGAAGACCAAAGAGAAGATTTATGGATGCGGTGAAGGCGGACATGAAGGTCGTTGGAGTAAGAGTAGAAGATGCAGAGGATAGGGAGAGATGGAGGCAGATCATTTGCTGTGGCGACCCCTGAAGGGAACAGCCGAAAGGAAAAGAAGAAGAAGAAGAAGAAGAAGAAGAAGACTGTATTATTGTTACTTACGTGAAGGCAGTGTTCTATTATGAACACCCCGTGAAATGACGAACGGACACTTTCTAGTTGACTTCTTGTTGTTGAATTGAGACACAGCCCAGACTCGGGTTCCTCCATCATAGTGTCGGAAGATGGCGACTGCGGAACAGGTGAGAGGAAAACGTGTGCATTTAAAACGTTTTTTTTTTTTTTTGCGTTATAAGGAATAACAGCTTAAGCAAACGAACTGTGGTAAAATAAGGTTTTATATTTCAATGTTTAAATTTTTGGAGTCAAGTAATCAGGTTACAGATGAATAATAAGATGGATAACATTAAAAGCCAAGATTTAGCATTAACGTTAGCATTAATACTAGCTTTAGCTAGTGGGCGGGTAACTGACTTCAACTAAGTTTCATTTCATGTTATTTTCCTGTAATGGCAGCCATTGTTTTGGCTGTACTATAATAAACCTGGTATTTTATTTTTTTGTTTATTTACCTAAACTCCGTGTGTAATGCATGATTTTATATTAATATGCTACACTGTTAAACAGCGAAACCTGTCAGGCTAATAGTAATAGCTAATATCTACATGATTGAATTTGTTTTATTTCTACTCGCCTTTATAGTTGTAATGTTAACAGATACATTAAATTTGGATTTAAACGTGTCTTAGTTTGTTCACTAAACTTGCTTAAGCTTGTACTGTACTTGTTTGCTCACAAAAATCAAAACAAACATGACGTAGCTTAGTTCTCGATTGTGATTGGTCGATGGAGTGAGTAATCATCCCCTGCGTGCTGTACTGTTGCAGGAAAGGAATCAGTTACATGATGGTGACGATGACGTGAGTCAGTCACATGACCCACAGATTTATACTTCCATAAATGCAGTTTTATGTATAAATCATCCTGTATATATTTATACTCAAACCCATTATTGATTGTTTTCCTACAGCAGCATGACACAGTGTTTTATTCTTTAGAAGATGTGCAGAGTTTATTTATTCATTTATTTTGAATAAATAAATGTAGGAAGTGACCCCGAATACAGCGAACAAGGAAGAAGAAGAAGAAGAGCAGAATGATGCTGCCGGCCAGGACACTGTGAGTCCAGAAGAATACATCAAACATCCGCTACAGAACAAGTACGTAACCAATTGCAATGCTGTGACTGAACGCGCGCGTGCACACACACACACACACACACACACACACACACACACACACACACTGTTTACAGAATGTTCTAGAATTTAATTCTTCATGTACATCTTTTTGGCTTTTCTTCTCCATTCTCTCCCTGTCCATACTGACCCTCTTTCTTTTTCCTTCTCCTCCTCCTCCTCTTTCTCCTTCTCCTCCTCTGCTCTCCCTGCTCCTTATCCATGTTCTTCTCCAGCTCATTATTCTCATCTGTTTTTCTGCTTCTTTTCACCTTCCTCCCCTGTTATCTCTTTGTTTTTGTACAGTACTCGTTTTACTTTCTTCTGTTCGTCCGTCTTATTTTCTTTTCCTCCTCCTACTTTCTTCACTCTTGTATTAACAAGTGCTGTGGACCCATGGTTCTAGAAGCTCCTTCAGCTCCCGTTTGTTTGTCGGTTAAACATTAGTCAGGATCTGATAGCAAGAGCAAACTGAAGTTGTGAGCGGAGAAATGAAGAAATGTCCAAATAAATGCGGCAGAGAAGAGGAATCATCAGAGCGGATGGTTATGATTGGCCACTTTGGTTTGATGTGATATTCTGCTTTGTCTTTCTGTTAGTGCCTCAGCGGGCGGTTTGTGAATTTATACGTTGAATGTGGTGATGGTGATGATGGAGAAAAGCATCTGAAAATGTTTTAGTCTGAAATAAACAGAGAAAGAACCGAAAGCAACTTGAAAATGAAATGGGCGGTAAAAATGAAGAAAGGGTGAGAAACGGAACTGAAAACGTTGTGATTAATCTGTGTGTGTGTGTGTGTGTGCGTGTGCGTGCGTGTGTGCGCATGCATGTGTGTGTGTGTGTGTTTTTTCTATTTTCCTCCAGATGGGCTCTCTGGTTCTTTAAGAACGACAAAAGCAAAACCTGGCAGGCCAACCTGCGCCTCATCTCAAAGTTCGACACCGTTGAAGACTTCTGGGCGTAAGTCACGACATCGGTACCGGTCCAGTTCTGGGTTGAATCTCCTTTTTGGGATGAGTAGCAAGTGGAGCTGGAGGTGGAGGAGAAGGTTTATCCTAAGCCTTTAAGGTTCTTCAAAAGCTCCAGGAGATTCCGGTCCTGTTTTTTTGGGATGAATAATAATAATAAAACAAAAAATCATCTGTAAAATGTATTTCCTATAAACATGATCCAGGATGTATTAATACTGACCTCATTAACCATGCAAATATATTTACATGAAATTAATTACTATTCAGAAACATCTGTACTTTTAATTTATTGCTTCAGGAAATGAACATATTAAATGTCACTAATTAATTACAAACACTGAGCCGGCCATGTTGCACTCGCGCTCTTGCTCTCGTGCTGTTGCTTTTGCGCTTTTGCTCTCGTGCGCTATCTCTCTCACGTTCTCTTGCTCTTCAAGCCCTCTCATGTTTTCTCACATCATTTTTTTATTACTCTTGTTCTGCACAAAGCACTGTCTCACTCTTCTTTCACACTCTATTTTCAACTTTGTTGCTCTCTTTCTCTCACGCACACACTTTTAATGCATCTCACACTCTTTCACACGCACACTCACACATGCTCTTCCTCTCACACACACACACACACACACACATGCTTTCTCTCCCTCACACACACAAACCCATATGTTGTCCCTCTCTCTCACACACACTCATATACGCTCTACACACACACACACACACATATACGCTCTCCCTCTCTCTCTCTCACACACACACACACACTCCTATACGCTCTCCCTCTCTCACACACTCACATACATACACATACGCTCTCTCTCTCTCTCTCACACACACAGTCACTGTCACATGCACAAACTGTCTCTCTCTTACACACACTCTCACATACGCTCTCCGTCACACACACTCACATATACACTCCCTCTCTCACACACACACACTCTCACATACGCTCTCCGTGACACACACATTCACATACACATTCCCTCTCTCACACACACAAACATACGCTCACATGCATTTTCCCTCTCACACACACACACACACACACTCTCTCTCTCTCTTACACACACTCTCACAAACGCTCTCCCTCTCTCTCACACACTCTCACATGCGCTTTCTCTCTCTCACACACACACACACTCACATGCGCTTTCTCTCACACACACACACGTATGCTCTCCCTTCTCTCTGACATACACTGAAACACATACGCACTCCCTCTCTTACACACACACTCACTCTCGCACATGCTGTCACTCTTACACACACACTCCCTCTCTCTGTCTTTCACTCCCTCACACACACTCTTGTGTGCATATGGTCACTCTTTCATGGCATCTTTTTTCTTTCATGCACTGTTTTTCTCTCTCCAGTCTTACACAGACACTTCTGTACTCACATTCACTCTTTGATTTCAAAACTCAGACTCTCTCCTCCCTTTTTTGTGTCGTTAATTCTCTGATACATGTTTTGTCTCTCTCACTGTCTCTCTTTGTCCCCCCCCCCCTCTCTCTCTCTCTCGGCCTCCCCCCTCCTTTCCCTTCCTCCTCCTCCTCCTCTCTCCCTCTTGTTTAACGTGTCTATTCATACATGGTGTTGGAAGTTTCAGACATGAGGTGTGATGAGGTAACCACTAGGGGACAGTGTATGAAATGTACAGAACAGCTGGAGTGTTGTATTTTAGTCACTCTGGGCGGTCGTGTGTATTCAGGGTGTTCATGAAGGACTTTTTGTATGAAATGTGTGGATTAGGCCTCTTCAAATTTGACTTTTTTCCTCAAACATATGCAAACTGATATTTTTCCCATTCTCCAAGGTCTAAATTAACTAATTATACCAGTTCCTTTGATAGGGGCAGTGGTGGTCTAGTGGTATAGGGCGCTGGATCGCTGATCCAAAGGTTGGGGGTTCAAGTCCCACTCTCCACAGGGTTGTCACTGTCCCCCCCAGTGCAGCTAACTGGGTTATCAAAGGCGGGTCATATCTGTCACTGTCTATGGTGAGAGGTTGATGTAAAAGAACCATCGCTGACTTTCGTAAAGAGGAGCTGCAAGGGCATCCGACATAAAAACCTCTGCCAAAGCAAACGTGCAAATCAGATGATTCGCTGTGGCGACTCCCGAGTAAAAGGGGAAAAAGCCGAAAGGAAGACAGACATACCAGTTCCTTTGATCTTGGACCTTGGCTATGCCTGCCCCAAGAGCCACGTAGTTTTATTGTTGACGTTTTTCAACAACGCTGAAAAATTGGGGATATTATGTCTTTGTTTTCATTGTAGCTTCCCAGAGGTTGATGCTATAGCATTAAAAGTGGTACCAAATGAAAGCCAATAAAATTTGCATCCCACCTCTCCTTCTTCGACGTCTTCGACCAACAGTAGTTCAATTTCCATCAGCACCCTGTTGATTGACAGCACTGATGGCGGTCGTTGTTAACCCGGGCCTCGACCGATCCGGTATGGGGGTAATACTTTTGATTTGCATCATAAAAGTTTGGCATTGGTTTTACGTCGGATGCCCTTCCTGACACAACCCTCTGCATTTCTCCGGGCTTGGGACCGGCATGAGGGGGAGAGACACTGGTTAGTGCACCCCCCCCCCTCCCCACATCATGGCTGCATGGGGAAAATATCAGTTTGCATATGTTTGATGAAAAAAAGTCAAATTTGAAGAGGTCTCGTGTGGATGTTTTGAATTTGTCTCATCCTCTCAGACTCTACAATCACATCCAGCTCTCGAGTAACCTGATGTCCGGATGTGATTACTCCCTGTTTAAGGTAAGAACCCTCTTACTGGAATAGTCAAATAATGACGTGTACAAACGTCCATGTGATGCGCACACAGCGTCGGGTTTATGTGTGCATGAGAGGGAGAGAGTTCTGAAGAATGTGTGTCGTGTGAGCAGGACGGAATCGAGCCCATGTGGGAGGATGAGAGGAATAAACGCGGAGGCCGCTGGCTCATCACTCTGAACAAGCAGCAGCGCCGGGCTGAACTGGATCACTTTTGGCTCGAGACGGTGTGTATTCTCTCTTCCTGTCTCACACACACTCAGTGCGATATCCTGAGGGACAAGTGAGGGTGATCAGCGGGGTACGTTTCAGCTCCTGTGTCTGGTGGGTGAAGCGTTTGACGATCACAGCGACGACGTGTGTGGCGCCGTCGTCAACATCCGGACGAAAGGAGACAAAATCGCCGTATGGACGACGGACTATGAGAACAAAGATGCCATCATGCACATAGGGTGAGGACAAAACGATACCTGCTGCCAAGTGTTAATCAGTAATCGCATTTGGGTGGGTAATGTGTGTGTGTGTGTGTGTGTGTGTGTGTGTGTGTGTGTGTGTGTGTGTGTCTGTGGGGGGTGGGTGGGTCTCAGGCGTGTGTATAAGGACAGGTTAGGAGTTCCACCTAAGGTCATCATCGGCTACCAGTCTCACGCAGACACATCCACCAAGAGCGGCTCCACCACCAAGAACAAGTTTATCGTCTGAGTACGTCTCTCTCTCTCTCTCTCTCTCTCTCTCTCTCTATCTCTCTCTATCCATTTCTGTCGTTGTGCCTCTTTCTCTCTCTCTCTCTTTATTCATATCTATCCATCCATCCATCCATCTCTCACTCTGTATCTCTCGCTCTCCCTGTACTTCTCTCTCTTACTTTCTCTGTTTCTCTGTCAATATATCGCTCATTTGCTCAATCTCTCTCTTCTCTCCAAATATGTATCTTTGTCTGTCTTTCTTAATGTCTGGCTCTTTCTCAATAGCTGTCTCTCTCTCTCTCTCTCTCTCTCTCTCTCTCTCTCTCTCTCTCTCTCAATTTTTTGTCTATCTCCCCTCAATCTCTCTCTTTCTGTCTCTCTCTCCATCATGATAGACAGACAGAGTGTAAAACCTATCGAATTGTAGTCAGATGGTTCTGTTTTGAGCTCTGAGTGGATTGTAGTGTTTTGTTTCACAGAATCTGCAGCGCTGGTGCTGAAGTAAAGATGAACGAACACGTCATGTACCTCGCAACCCAAATTGTTCCTGCCGCCGCCAGTTTTTTACAGGATATAGTGGGGAAAGATTACACGGACATTTGTTAAATCCATATTAAGAATCTTATACGAGTGTACAGAGTATAAACACGAGACTATGTGATTGTTCCTGTTTTCTTTAAATCTTCCTTTCCATCATTTTTATTTTAATTCTTTTTCTCTCATTATTCACATTAACGCTCAGAAATGACCCGCAATCCTATCCTGTTTTTTTTTTGTTTTTTTAAACATATATATAAAGGTAACTTGTCTGTTTCAAGTTAATTTATTTTATTTATGTTCTTTTGTTTTAGTTAATTATAGGTCCCTTGTTATAACGCATCACATTTGTTTTATTGACTTTCTTCCCTTTTTGGCTTGAGTATTAATTTTTCACTGTTAAAGATAAATGGTTATTAAAAAAATGAATATTTGATTGACTTACAGAAACATAATAATAATAATAATAATAATAAGGCCATTGTCTAAGAGGTGTGTGTATGTGTGTGTGTGTGTGTGTGTGTGTGTGTGTGTTCCACTTCTGCTGGAATCCAGAGATTAGAGCAACAGAATGGTAATATTTACATGTTTGGATATAAGTCCCGCCCCCTCTTCATCCACCGAATAGGATCTTATTGTATATATATGTATAGATATATGAAAAATACATTTTTTATTGTTTATTTTCTCCAGATTTTTCATCTTTGAATATGTAAGTTTTTTTAAAAAAAACATTTCCAAGGTGAATTAAAAAATAATTAAAAAGTTAAAGAGAATTAAATTAATTGTACACATGAAACTTAGTGATGCAGGAGAGGCGTGGCTGAGGTCATTGGGTGGCTCCTCCCAATTTAAACCCCCTTGATGTTCGAGAAGCAGATGTGTGGTTGCAGTAAGATGGAGCTATGACACAGCTGGAAGATTATTGGAAGTTCTGAGGATAAAGTTTTTCGGATCGGGTCGGTTTTTCTTGTCGGGTGGAGGGCCGGCCCCCTGAACACGCCCCTCTGCGGTGTGAATTTAAATCACGAGTCTACTCATCCATCCCAACCTCTTGAACAACTTAAAGTTCGACAGAAGATCACCGCTGTTCCACCCGACAAGAATCATCGAGCCACAGCAGTCTTCAGAACTCAGCTCCGACTGTGGAGACCACAACGCCACCATCTGGAGGATCATCTTTAAATCATGATGGATAAGAACTGAACTGACTGAAGTTCGAAGTGTAAAAATAATGTTTATGTTTTTAATCATTTTATTTTATTTACTTTTGAAATGTGGGATGTTTCATTGGTGCGTTTCCAATTAAAAGAGAACACTAATACTTATTTATCCATTTTCTAAGCAACTTAATCCTAATTAAGGTCATGGGAAGGCTAGGGCCTATCTCAACCCACTCTGGAGAAAGGCTGGGTACACCCTGAACAACCCCAGCACACACCTCGAGGTGACTTGTTTTTGACCTGTGGAAGGAAACTGGATTACTTGGAGGAAACCCACACAAGCACAGAGAACATGCAGACCACGTCAGACAGACGTGTCCCAAGCCTGGTAATCGAACCCTGGACCTTCTTGAGGTGGACGTGTTGACCACTATGCCAGCTTACCGCCCACTTTCAACTCCAGTGTTTGGTTTAAATTCCTAGAAAAGGGTACGAGGTGGGTGGCACGGTGGTTAGTGGGTGTTGGCTCGGTGAGGGCGGTTCTGTGTGGTGGATGCAGGTTTTTTTTCCGGGATAATTGGACAGTTGCCCTTAGCTGTGTGTGTGTGTGTGTGTGTGTGTGTGTGTGTGTGTGTGTGTGTGAGCGTGTATGAGGTGTGCACGGCTTTGTGATGGACTCCTGAGCTGTTCATCTCCACATGGCTGTGGACACCAGAGCAGGAATTTTGTTGACAGGATTAATGATGAACGAGATTGGCATGTGACCTGAAATTGATTAATCCAAATCATCGACATCGTTCATGAGTGACAACAATTTAATTTCTGGATTACTGTATCAGGTTTTCTTCTTTTTTTTTTCCTTCAAATTAACATACAATTTCAAATTAAAAGGCATCCTATGAGATGGAGGTGCTGTGACTCTTTAGTCACCGTTTTGTGGGTTTTTATTTTTTGCCTTCTGTGGCGTTTTGTGGGTGTGGCACATTTTAATCCTGGGAATGTACTGATTCACTCGTCGTGTATCGCTCAACGTAAAGTGCATGAAGGAAATGTTTTTTTTTTATTTGTAAATTCTGTAAAGAATGTTTCAGTTGATGGTTGATTACACTCGCCGTGCGAAAGAAAAGCAACCGACACATTGATTTTTTTTTTTTTTTTGGGAAATTTTGAAATTTGCTTCAAGATGCTTTACGACTCCACATGCAAGCGGAAATTTTGGGGCAGTGGTGGTCTAGTGGTACAGGGCGCTGGATCGCTGATCCAAAGGTTGGGGGTTTGAGTCCCACTCTCCACAGGGTTGTCACTGTCCCCCCCGGTGCAGCTATAACTGGGTTATCAAAGGCGGGCCATGTCTGTCCCTGTCTATGGTGAGAGGTTGATGTAAAAGAACCATTGCTGACTTTCGTAAAGAGGAGCTGCAAAGTCGTCAGCGTGTTTCTGTCCCTTGCTAAAAAGGGTTGTGACAGGAAGGGCATCCGACGTAAAAACCTCTGCCAAATCAAACGTGCCAATCAGATGATTCGCTGTGGCGACTCCCGAGTAAAAGGGAAAAAGCCGAAAGGAAGACAGACATGCAAGCGGAAATTTTGCGGGTTAAATATCTACATCATGTTAAAGTTGAGCGACAATTTTTACGTCTGATTTGCAAATCTCATGAAACGCGACAGAAGACGTTCTGACGTGAATGGGTATTTTCATTCTAAAATTTGTCACATGACTTTCATGGCATCACATTGCAGGTCACCTGGTTCATGGACTCATTGCAAAAAAAAAAAAAAAAGTTTTAAAATTACGCAAATGTTGCCAAAACGAGGTTCTGAGGCGGACTGATTTCAGACTCTGTTCATGACGCGCGAAGGTCACAGAGTCTTTTTGATCTCAAATTATTTATTTATTTTTGGTCGGGAAAATCACAAGAGTTGTTGGCATCCACCATATTGAAATATTCGCTTGCAAGTGGAGATGCAAAACCTCAAATCTTGAAATTTGCAACAAAAAAAACCAAAAAAAAAACCATCACTTTGTGTTTGCCGCTTTCCTTTCATATCTCTAGTGTGATCGAATCCCTTCTAAACATCATCAATATTACTATCAGGTTAATAAACGAGGTCCACGGAGTGCGTATAATCCGATGGAATCAGCTCGGAAATGATCAGCTTCGTCATGTTACTAATGAAGAAGAGAATTTATTAAAGAAATAAGATCTGTGTTAACTGTTGGCTAATCACTAACGTTGGCTTTATTAACACCCCAAGCTAAAAGTAAAGGAAACTGAAATTGAAACCATTTGGGGGAAGAGAAACATTGTCCCGTTTTAAATCCTTTAAACTGATTTAAAAAAAAAAAACTAAACATGGCACCATGCTTAAGAACAACGTTCTTCCCCAGTGTTGTTCGTCTCGGTGCTGGCGAGCGTCTCTGTGTTTATCTGATTAATCTGTCCGTTGTCCTGGGGTGTATCCTCTTTGACAGTCTCCAGAGGCCGCTCTGTCATGTTACTCTCCACCAGAACCGAGTTGGTCCGGCTCCGTGCGTGAAGGTGTCCGTGCTCCGAGAACAAGAACTGACTCTTGCTATGGAAGCCCGGACTGGAACACGGGCTGGAGAATGACAGAGTCCTCTGGCTGCCGTACAGGTAGCCGCTGTAGTTCTCCATGGAGTCTCGGGAGTCTTTCCTGACCTGGCACGATGAGACGCCATGAGAAGGGAACGTCCTCCAGACTGAGCGACGCCTCCAGCAGCGCAGGGTTCGGGCGAACGCTCGGCGGAACTCATGGCTGTAGCTCGGGTAGATGACGGGGTTCACGCAGCTGTTGAAGTAACCGAGCCAGAAGACGAATTTGAAGACGGTTTCTGGAGGACGCAGATTAGCGTTGAAGGAGACTGGAAGGAGACGAACACAAAAGAAAGATTTATTTTAATAAGCGGGTTGTGCTCGAGATGGTTAACGGTCAGGAAAAGCTGTATCTGAAGGCTTGTGTTTCATTTCATTAAGAAAGAAATATGTCAAGAGAACCCGACCAATCAGGACTAATGATGTAGTCTTTAGACCTTTATACTAAGTTGCTGAATCCCTTTATCCTGTTGGGATTGCTGGGAGACTGGAGCCTAACTGAACACCCCGCCGGTCCGTTGCTGGGTCAACACACCCACATGTACACCGGTACAGTTTTCACATTCGCACCTTGGGGCAACTTGAAAGTGGCAATGAGTTAAGTGTGTGTATGCCTTTGGACCGTCAGAGGAAACACTCCGGATAGAAACACGCTCGCCGTGATAACCACGACGTCATAGTACAGCCCCAAAATATTTAAGTTCGGCCCTAGAATTACAAAAAAAATTCTAATCTCTGATACGATTGGTTTGATAACAATAATTTAACCCTTTAAGGCCTGAATTATTTTTTGCAATTAAAAAAAATAAAATACTAGTTTTTCCTGATCTAAAAGGCCTAAGAAAACATCCCAAACATTTCTTTCAACAAAATTATATTCACAATTATAATAATAATAATAATAATAATAATAACATCATCATCATCATCATCCGCTAAGTCCAGGGTCGGGTCGCGGGGACAGCAACTTAAGCAAAGAGCTCCAGACGTCCCTCTCCCCAGCCACTTCCTCCAACTCTCCCGGGGGGACACCGAGGCGGTCCCAGACAAGCCAAGAGACACGGTCCCTCCAGCATGTTCTAGGTCGACCCCGGGTCTCTTCCCGGTTGGACATGCCCGAAACACTACACCAGGGAGGTGTCCCAGAGGCATTCTGACCAGATGCCCGAGACACCACAACTGGCCCCTCTCAATGCGGAGGAGCAGCGGATCTACTCCGAGCTCTCCACCACAGATGGTAGAGCTTCTTACCTTATCACTCAGGGAGAACCCCGCCACCTGGCGAAGGAAGCTCATTTCAGCCGCTTGTATCCGTGATCTTGTTCTTTTGGTCACTACCCAGAGCTCGTGACCATAGGTGAGGGTTGGAACGTAAATTGAGAGCTTCGCCTTGCGGCTCGGCTCCTTCTTCACCACAACGGACCGGCACAGGTTCCGCTTAACAGCAGAGGCTGCAGCGATCCGTCTGTCGATCTCTCGCTCCATCCTTCCCTCGATCGTGAACAAGACCCCAAGATACTTAAACCAGCCAATTATACTTATTTTTAAAAAATTAATTATACATTGACATTTAAGACATGAATTAGACAATGATTCATTTATGATTCATTCAAAAATGAATGAATTAAAATATTTTAATATACAATACTGTATTAATCCCATAAGGGAATTTATTTCCTCTGCATTTAACCCATCCAAAGTGAGCACACACACATATTGAGGTTCTCAGTCACGTGACCCCAATACCTTCATGCGCCATCTTGGACGGCAAGCATGATCCAGAACACACACACACACACACACACACAGACACACACACAAATACACTCTCTCCTCTCTCTCTCTCTCACACACACACACACACACACACACACACAGCATGGCTTGAACAACAACCGATAATGACAGCGAAAGCAAAATATGCGAGAGTGTCAGACATTGTCAATCATCTGACAGGTGACCAGAGGGCGGGGCATCGGAGTAAAATAAAGCAGCTGGGGGTTGCTGATCCATATCTAATGCCACAGTCGATGTTTATGAATGTGTTAGACTGCGACCGTTCTTCCCTTCCTGCTTTTGCCTACTTGGATCTTTGTACATATCTTGTCCATGGCCCGTCTCCATTTACTGGCAAAGACTTAAAAGCTTACAAATCAGTGGATGCTTACAAGTATTCTGTTGGCGGATTTGTAAGCTGTATGCAGCAATGGGAGGCAGGAACCGGGAAGAGAGACGACCACCTCATAACGGCTAAGGTGTGTGTTCTATCCCCAAATAGAGCTACACAAACAAGCGCTTATGCAACAATACATTACAATTATCACTGCTTATAATGGTTGCATAAATTCACATATTTTATTTATATATATATATATATATAAATTTTTTTTTTAGCCTATACAGTGGCTATATATTCTTTAAAATTTTTATAGCGTCAATTTTATTTTTACCGGATGCTACCTCAGTGACAATAGCCACCCTAGGCCCTCTAATAATGTATAATTTACCTGATACAAAGTGTTGGCTGCATATTCTACTGTATTGTGTAGGATTCCAGTCTTTCCTATTTACCGCTGAGATCCACTTGGCTTTTCTCGCCGGGGTCAGATGGAAAACAATAAAACGACAGTGCATGCTTACTCCTCTGTCTATTTGCACTGCCAACAGCTCAACAAGATATAACCATATTCACTGCTTATTTTGTATCACTGCAGGGAAGTTAGTAACTGGCAAACAACATCCAGTTGGGTAATGTTGAGCCACTATTACTTATTTTAAAATGTTTAGCAATGTTGAATGAGCGAGCGTCCAGATCATGCCATCCAATATGGCAGATAAACAAAAGTCACGTGATCCTGTGACGTCACGTGCAAAACCTCCTATTGAGACACACACACACACACACAGACACACACACACCAATCAGCCATAACATTGCCCTTCACCCCACCCATTAAGGCGTGGATTTGACCTCTGAAGGTGTTTTATATCTGGCACCAAGCCATCTTTGTCAGAACCTTTAAAGGTACAGTGTGTAATATTTTTGAGGATCAACAGGCATCAATTTAGTCTACCAAATAGATAAGTTTACATTACTTTGTGCATTTTTAAAAACTCATTATGTTTCTTGGAGCCTTACAATAAGCCATTTATATCCACATGGCGAGCAGGTCCTGTCCCACAGAGGCCGCCATCTTTCACCATCATGTTTCTCTACGGTCAGCACTCTTCCCCAGTCCCCTCCAGCCACTGCCGAAACCTCTCGATGTCGCTGGAAAATCCCCAAGCAATTAACTTTGGCCTCTAGATGTCTAGATATATCTTCTTCTTTTCCTTTTGGCTGTTCCCTTCCACCCTATATATATATATATATATATATATATATATAAATAAATCCAAATATAATATTCACAAAACTATAAAAACAGGTGCTAATGTGTATCAGGATATGAGTGGTTGTGATGATGGTAGGAGTGGGTGTTGGGTCTAATTACATCCTTTTCAGGTATGTGAAGTGTTTCAATTCAAGTCAGGGAGTGCTGATAGTAGCATTGGCTGTTGATTTTAATCATGTCCTGTAAAAATAAGAAAATAGATGCTAATATTATGTAAAAGGTAGGAGGAAGTGTGGTAATGGAGTGGTGGGTGTTGATGCTAATTGCATCCTGTTCAGGTGTGTGAACATTGTAATGTATTTTAAATGAATATTAAACTATAGGAACTGGTGTTACAGTGTGTAAGGGTAGCAGTGGGTCCAGTGATGCTAAGTAGCGGTGATGGTTCTAAGTGGATCCTGTTCAGGTATGTGAGTATTTTCGTAAAACACTATATACCCTGTTTCCAACTTCAGTAACATATTTTCTGCAAATATTTACCAATTCCAAACCTTAATGTGGTACATAAAATATTTTTGTCAAAAAAAAAAATGCCATTACAATGTACTTCTAGCAAGGAACTAACCTTCAGAATTATTTTTCCAGATGCACAAACAAAGATTGGGTTGCAAGATTGTATGGGTACGTAAATTGTTCAAAACCTGACGAGAACATTTGGAATAAGAGAAAGGTTAAATAGTCGTGAATTAATAAAAATAATAAATTATTTTACAGAACATGATTAAAATCAACAGCCAATGCTACTATCAGTAGACCCAGTCCTACCTTTATAGATAATATCAGCATCTATTTTCACACTCCCAGACTTTAATTGAAGCACTTCACACACCTGAAAAGGATGTAATTAGACCCAACACCCACTCCTACCATCATCACAACCACTCATATCCTGATACATATTAGCACCTGTTTTTATAGTTTTGTGAATATTATATTTGGATTATATATATATATATATATATATATATATATATATATATATATATATATATATATATATAGATTCCAATTAAAATACTTCACACTCATAAAGAAGTTGCAATTAGAAGAAACACCCACTCATACCCATCACCACACCCACACTTGTGTGATGAACATTTGCATTTGTTTCCATTTTCATACTTACTTTAATTCAGTACCTGAACAGGGTATAATTACAACCAACACACACACACACACACACACACACACACACACCCAAAGATCATTTTTACAATAACAACCATAGTGGCTGCCATCAGTCGATCAATCGCCACATTTGACAGAGGAAAGTCGGTCTAAGATGTAGGCCTATGGGCCAGACTAGAAGTCTATATTACACTATTATATTATTATTATATATTATATATAATGTCTATATACCGGGATCCCTCGCTACTTCGTGCTTCAATTTGTGTGACTTCAGTGCATTGCGTGTTTTTCAAAAACATTCATTGAAAAAATAAAAAAATAAGGAAACTAAGGGAAAAATAGGAAAAAGGACAAGGAAAATTCTGCAAAACAAAGTCATTTAGGCAAAGGCTCC
This sequence comes from Plotosus lineatus, assembly GCA_024760905.1. Classification (NCBI taxonomy): domain Eukaryota; kingdom Metazoa; phylum Chordata; class Actinopteri; order Siluriformes; family Plotosidae; genus Plotosus; species Plotosus lineatus. The sequence goes on along the minus strand of CM045750.1, from coordinate 25,992,660 downwards.
CCATCAAACAAAAACAAACAAACAAACAAACAACCCAATCCAACTCCAGTACTTTCCTCTTTAAGTGAAGCACATCTGTGTGTGCGTGCACATCTGTGTGTATTTATTTTTTATTTATCTTATGCATTATTTTGTGATGTTTAATTATTATTATAAGCATTTATAGCGTTGAATTTGTCTTTATTAATATTATTACACACATTACATGTACGTCTACCGTCATTCAAGCTAAGGTTATACTAATCTATATATACATCATACACATACAGATACACCTACTATTACTAAAATAAAAGTGTATAAATGTACACTCCAGGCCATGTTGAACGTGTTGAATAATAAATTTGCTGCGCGTGTTGAATGACGTCTGTGAGATGCAAGGGAGGTGATGAAGAATTCTTTCTTTCTTTATTAAAACGGGAAAATCCGAAAGGAGAAGAAGAAGATATTTGGTCACAGCGACATCTACAGGCTAAAGTTAATTGCTTGGGGATTTTCCAGCGACATCTCGAGGTTTCGGCAGTTGCTGGAGGGGACTGGGGAAGAGTGGGTGCCGGATAGTGCTGACCTGTTTCTACAGGCGCTCAGAACTTTACAGGCTTCATGAGGCGGGGTCAGGAATAAAATTTTAATTAGTTGCCATATGCGACCTCACCACTAGATGCCGCTAAAGTCTTTGCAGTATACAGGATTTCAGTGTACAGTGGTTGAGTGAAAGTCTCCATGGATCTAAATATTTCCCCCCCTTACACATCTCACTGATGCTTGACTGGATTGAGATCAGGAAAATTAAGAGGCCAAATAAATCACTCAAATCATTTGTTTGTTTATTTATTTATTTATTTTTGCAGTCCGGCAAGTAACCCAACGTTTCCCAGTAGAGGACTGACCAGAATATCACACCTGAGTACTGCTCTTCACCAGGTGAGTGCTGCACACACTGGGCTGTTAGTATGATATAAAAGAAACATGTCAGAGCTTTACCTCTGAGTGTCACAATAGCTCTGACACTGGAGACTCATTCCATAAAGATCAGCATGTCCTTACAGGAAGAACAGTGCCTTGATACCTCGCTACTGTCATGGACGACTGCCCCATATAGCATGACTTTCGACTGGGAGCTTTGCAAACTCCATACCGGAACCCCCACGCTGAGCCCTGGGACTCGAACCCGGGGTCTTCCTGCTGTGAGGCGGCCATACTAACCACTATCCCACCATGCCACCCATGACATTATAATCCCCATGAATTTACTGTTGTTATAGAAACTCCGACATATTCGAACGTGCGGGTTCATGAAGTCTTGACTGCGTGTTTAACAGGCAGGACCACAGTCAGACCTGTTGTGATAGAGCAGCTCGAGAAACGGCGCCATGATGATCTTTTTTTTCATTCCCTGGCTGTTCTTTTATTCATCTGTCGGATCTCCCTGGAAAATATTTGGATGGATATCAGATCCGAACCCCAGTTTCTCAGAAAGGGGTTTTTAAAATGCATGAGGAGAGGCAGCACACGCACTCGCCGCGTTCACAAGCTGGAGAAAAAAGCGTGGGATTCAGCTCAGAGGTCAAATAAACTTCAGAGTGACTCAGTGCTAAGTCGCGAGGCTGTTGCGTGTTTATCTCTTTTTTTAAGGCTCTGTTACCCAAAGTTCTGAAAACAAAAAACCCACTGACGGGGACCATCACTGGGCTCGTCTCACACAGCTCTAATGTCGAAAAAATAAAATAAAATACTGATTCCGTGATGGGACTAATCTCTTCTCATCCAGTTTTCAGAATTCGCAGGCGCGTTGAACACGCAGGGGCGGAGCTTCCCTGAAAAAGATCGATGTAATTCTAAATGATGTCGGTTAAAGCGAGGAGCAGGATGAGACCAGCACCACTGTGTTTACCGATAGACACCAAGTGGAACTGTGTGATTACTCTCAAAGCCAAGTTTAAGTACAAAAATACGAACATTCATTTATTAATTAATAATTTCGTAGCTTTAGTCTGTACAAACTGGTTTATTTATTTATTTACCAATTTATTTATTTTAGACTGAAGACACTGGGGGAGAAGCATCTAATTTAATCTTGCAGATGGTTCTTGTCTTTAGGAGCTTTTTTAATAATAATAAAAAAATATTCAAAAAAGCTGTCAGAGAGCACAAACCCCCGCCAAGCCTAAACAATCTCCATATAAACCAAAAATGTCTAAAATTAAAGAAACCTTTGAAAATGTCTATATACAGAATTTAATCAGAATCATCTCCAAAATTTTATGAAACCCTTCTTGTCCGTAAGTCTGACTCTGATATATATATATATATATATATATATATATATATATATATATATATATATATATATATATATATATATATATATATATATATCTTCTTCTTCTTTTCCTTTCGGCTGTTCCCTTCAGGGGTCGCCACAGCAAATGATCTGCCTCCATCTCTCCCTATCCTCTGCATCTTCTACTCTTACTCCAACGACCTTCATGTCCGCCTTCACTGCATCCATAAATCTTCTCTTTGGTCTTCCTCTGGGCCTTTTGCCTGGTAGTTCCAACCTCAGCATCCTACGACCAATATACTCACTATCCCTCCTCTGTACATGTCCAAACCATCTCAATCTAGCCTCTCTGACTTTGTCTCCAAAACATCTAACATGTGCTGTCCCTCTGATGTACTCATTTCTGATCCTATCCATCCTCGTTACTCCCAAAGAGAACCTCAACATTTTCATCTCTGCTACCTCCAGCTCTGCCTCCTGTCTTTTCCCCAGGGCCACTGTCTCTAAACCATACAACATCGCTGGCCTCATCACCGCCTTGTACACTTTTCCCTTCATTCTTGCCGATACTCTCCTATCACACATCACACCGACACTTTTCTCCATCCATTCCAACCTGCCTGCACACGCTTCTTCACCTCTTTTCCACACTCTCCATTGCTCTGGATTGTTGAGCCTAAGTACTTAAAATCCTCCACCTTCTTTATCTCTGCCCCTGTAACCTCAAAGTTCCTCTTGGGTCCTTGTCGTTCACACACATGTATTCTGTCTTACTAAGACTAACCTTCAATCCCCTCCTTTCCAGGGCATACCTCCACCTCTCTAGATTTTCCTCCACTTGGTCTCTGCTCTCACTACAGATCACAATGTCATCTGCAAACATCATAGTCCATGGAGATTCTTGTCTAACCTCATCTGTTAGCCTGTCCATCACCATAGCAAACAAGAAGGGGCTGAGAGCTGACCCTTGATGCAGTCCCACCTCCACCTTGAACTCTTCTGTCACACCGACAGCACACCTCACCACTGTCTTACATCTATCATACATGTCCTGCACCACTCTAACATACTTCTCTGTCACTCCAGACTTCCTCATACAATACCACAGTTCTTCTCTCGGCACCCTGTCATATGCTTTCTCCAGATCCACAAAGGCACAATGCAGCTCCTTCTGACCTTCTCTGTACTTCTCTATTAACATCCTCAAAGCAAACACTGCATCTGTGGTGCTCTTTCTTGGCATGAAACCAAACTGTTGTTCACAAATGCTGACCTCTGCCCTTAGTCTTGCTTCCACTATTCTTTCCCATAGCTTCATTGTATGGCTCATCAACTTTATCCCTCTGTAGTTGCCACAACTCTGTACATCGCCCTTGTTCTTAAAAATGGGCACAAGCACACTTCTCCTCCATTCCTCTGGCATCTGCTCACTTTCTAAGACCTTGTTGAATATTTTTGTCAGAAAATCTACTGCTACCTCCCCTAGACACTTCCATACCTCAACTGGCATGTCATCAGGGCCAACTGCCTTTCCACTCTTCATCCTCTTCAATGCCCTCCTCACTTCTCCCTTACTAATCTTTGCTACTTCCTGCTCCTCAACGGTCACCCCTTCTACTCTTTTTTCTCTCTCATTTTCCTCATTCATCAGCTCTTCAAAGTACTCTTTCCATCTTCCCAGCACACTTCTGTCATCAGTCAATACATTTCCCTCTCTGTCCTTTATCACTCTAACTTGCTGCACGTCTTTCCCATCTCTATTTCTCTGCTGTGCTAACCTGTATAGATCATTTTCTCCCTCCTTACTGTTCAACCTATCATACAAGTCATCATATGCCCTCTGTTTGGCCTTTGACACTGCTACCTTCGCCTTACGCTGTGTCTCCCTGTACTCCTGTTTACTCTCTTCGGTCCTCTCAATGTCCCACTTCTTCTTGGCTAACCTCTTCTTTTGTACACACTCCTGCACTTCCTCATTCCACCACCAAGTTTCCTTATCTACTTTCCTTCCAGAGGACACACCAAATACTCTCCTACCGGTCTCCCTGATCACATTGGCTGTGGTTGTCCAGTCCTCTGGAAGCACTTCCTGACTACCCAAAGCCTGTTTCAACTCCTCCTTGAAGACAACACGACACTCTTCCTTTTCAGCTTCCACCACTTTGTCTTCTGCTCTACCTTTGCCTTTTTCACCTTTCTCACCATCAGTGTCATCCTGCACACCACCATCCTATGCTGTTTGGCAACACTCTCACCCACTACTACTTTGCAGTCACTGACTTCCTTCAAATTACCTCGCCTACACAAGATGTAGTCTACCTGTGTGCTCTTACCTCCGCTTTCATAAGTCACCCTATGCTTCTGTTTCTTCTGGAAGAAAGTATTCACCACAGCCATTTCCATCCTTTTTGCAAAATCGATCAACATCTGTCCTTCTGTGTTCCTGTCCTGGATACCAAACCTGCCCATCACTTCCTCGTCCCCTCTGTTGCCTGCACCAACATGTCCATTGAAGTCTGCTCCAATGACCACTCTTTCACCTCTGGGGGTACTCTGCATCACTTCATCTAACTCACTCCAGAATCTCTCCTTCTCTTCTAGCTTACATCCTGCCTGTGGGGCATAAGCACTAACAACATTGACTATCACGCCTTCAATTTCTAACTTGAGACTCATCACTCTGTCTGACACTCTTTTCACTTCTAGAACATTCCTGACAAACCCCTCCTTCAAGATGACTCCTACTCCATTTCTCTTCCCATCCACACCATTATAAAACAGTTTAAACCCTGCTCCTAAGCTTTTAGCCTTTCTACCTTTCCACCTTGTCTCCTGAACACACAGTATGTCCACCTTCCTCCTCTGCATCATGTCAGCCAGCTCCCTATCTTTTCCTTGCATAGTTCCAACATTCAAAGTCCCTACTCTCAGTCCGAGGCTCACGCATTTCCTCTTCTCTCTCTGCCTACGGACACGCCTCCCGCCTCTCCTTCTTCGACGCCTTCGACCAACAGTAGTCCAATTTCCATCAGCCCCCTGTTGGTTGACCGCACTGATGGCGGTCGTTGTTAACCCGGCCTCGACCGATCCGGTATGAATTTTGTTTTGATCATTTGCATTTTTAAATGTGGCAGAAGTTTTACGCCGGATGCCCTTCCTGTCGCAACCCTCTGCATTTATCCGGGCTTGGGTCCGGCATAAGGGGGAGAGACACTGGTTAGTGCCCCCCCCGCCTCATGGCTGCATTATATATATATATATATATATATATATATATATATATAAATTTTTATTTATTTATTTATTTATTTTTTTGCATAATACTGCTGACAAACAAACTGTGGGGAAAGCACAACGTTGTTAGCGGAGGAACGTAATCATAAAGTGAGCTGTAGGAGCAGGAAATGAAATCTGGGTAAGATTATCCTTCAAATGGTCCTCGAGTTTTCTTTACCCGACGGAGTAAATTAAAGACAACACGCTGGTATTATATTAACTGGACATGAACTATGTAGAAGTAATGCATGTTACTATTTCACGAGCTCTTTTTAGTGTCATGAATTCATTACAATAGTGCACAGCGGTACTAATTGGAGCATGATGTGATAAACACTGTAACACTGTAATGTTCTGGATCAAGCGCTGTTGTGTTCCACAAGCAACTGAACATGAAGTGTAAAATCTTGTCATCCTTGAGAATCATTCACCACACAGAGTGTGAGGGACCTCCTCCAGGCTCAAATGGACTATTATAACTTGGCATATTTGTATTGAAATGTCTGCCCCTAGTGAGTGTTTAATTACCCCCCCCCCATCCCCATGTTCATTAAAAATAGCCTTTTTTTTTTTTTTTTTAGTTTTTGGATTTTTTTCAATATGATTCCAAGCACAAATAATCTCCAAAACTTCATGGCTTCTTTCCAGACCCAGGACTGACCCCTCCACCAAGTTTGATGATAATCAGATTTGTGGTTTTTATGCAACTCTGCTAACAATCAATCAATCGAACAGACAAAAAACAAGCACGATCCTATAATAAATGTTAGTTAAAAAACCTTTAATAAATTCCTGTGTCCTGATTGTGAAATAACCTGCCAGCCAGCATCGACTCGAGTCCTGGGCTCATGGTTATGCTGTTAGAGAGAGTCTTTTTGATGCCCATATCACACAGTAACACTCACGAGATGTGCGTATGCGCCGGCGGAGTCCTGATGGCGGGAACACCGTTCATGGCATTCGCTGTTACAGTGGTGCCTTGAGTTATGAGAGTCTTTCATAATGAATTTTCCATGATACGAGCTTCGATCCCACCAAAAATCTGCCCCATCCAGCCAGAAAATTTTTGATTTACAAGCTCTGCTGGGGAAATGGCTTTTCCGGGCCGATTAGCCTCGTATTCTTCCGCGTATATTCCTCCACACTTCGAGAACGCCTTGGACCGTGTTTCTCAATTATTTTCTCTGATGCCCCTATACAGGAAAAAAAAAAAAAACCCTCACGCCTTGCACGAGACCAAATAGTGTTTACTGCAATTCATATCGTTGGCTCGGGGATGGAACGGATTCATTGGTTTTCTATTATTTCTGATGGGAATTTTTGTTTAATTTAACAAACTTTTTGATTTACGAGCTCGTCCTCAGAACGGATTAATTTTGTAAGTGAAGGTAGCACTGTATATAAATACAGTATTGAACATGACATCTCATTACTGAGCTAACAGTCGCTAATTTAAACTTAATCAGTGTTTGTGATTAAAGACAGTCATCTAGAGGGTACTATTAATAATAATAATAATAATAATAATAAAAAACGATTTAAATGTTCAGTACAAAATTGGACGCTGAGATCGTACAGCCGTACATAATGCTATGTGTTTAGCAATAATTTACTCAATTGTGCATGAAGTCTTTGTGTGAGATCCTTCTTTACATTTCTAAGCGATTTGACTGAAAGTTCAAAGTTCAAATCCTTCACCCCATCCGCTCCAGCAGAGTTTATATAATAACCAGCCTCGCACTTCAACATCCGGCGAGTTGTTTTGGGTGTACCCATCCTTCATCCACTGTTGGCTGAGATATGCTCCGCCCTCTCTGCAACCCTAGTGGGATTAAACAGCTGGGCCAATGACGATAAAATAAAACAATGATTCCACTCGGATTCGACCCATAACCTGCTCGACCTCTGGAATAACGGTTCACATGCCTGTTTGTTTCTGCTCGTGTTAGTCTGAGGAATTGCGAGAGCTTTGATGTCGCTAAATTGCGAACTGGTTTAATTCTCACACCAAAATGCTAATCAATATGCAAAAAATCCCCCAAACCCTTGAGCACAAACCATGGATTCATTCCTCAAGCCTCGTGTTTTTTAAGGACAGTATAATGAGGTTGTAGATTTTCCAGCTCATAATTTGGAATGATACAACACGTACTGAAGCGTTATGCAAGAGTAATGAGCTTCAGATGCTTACGAGCCTTGATGCAATAAACGATTAGTCAAAGAGTCGTGGTGTTGATGGACGTATGTTGTGCAATACACAGAGCACTGTGGACTTATTTTTTTTTTATCATGCCTTCTTCTTCTTCTTGTCGTTTTTTAATAAATATTTTTTGCACACTATAGTTTAGCGGTTTAAACAAAGCACAGACGTAAGACGGACGAGGAGTGAAATTCGCATGTGAAGAGTAATGAGAAGGAATAGAACACAGAACCTAATATAGCAGAAAGATAACGTGCGATGGATATCGTCCCATCCCAGAGGAGGAAATGGACTCCGAGTCGCTTCACGCTAGAGAACCTTGGGAAAAGCTCCGGCTGTTATAAATGCTATATATCACACACAACTGATAGTCATGAAGTAAAATCGTGAGCGTGTGACCGAGCAAAGCGGATAATTAGGCTCCTGAGCTACGAGCTCCTCCTACACTCCCGACACCCTGCATTTTGCACTTCCGAGCTCCTTGGCGAATGGCGGCTCTCCGTCTAGTCCGGTCACCTGTCAGCTCGTTGCACAGGAATACGGAAATGTGGAACGCGTTGAGATCGCACATGAAGACGTCCTTAGATAGGCGTCGGGGCCCGCCTCAATTTCATGGCCCTGAAGACAACTTGCTGAGAAAAGGTCTTTGGGAGCCCAACAGAATTATTGAAGAAAACGCGTACACACAGACGCGCACACACACACACACACACACACACACACACACACACACACACACACACACACACAAAGACGCGCGCGCGCACACACACACACACACACATGCACACACACACACACACACACACACAAAGACACACAAAGGCACACACACACACACACACACACACACACACACACACACAAAGACAGCGCTGCACACACACACACACACACGCACACACACACACACACACACACAGATGCGCACACCCACACACAGATGTGCACACACACACACACACACACACACACACACACACACACACACACACGGTGTCGATTCCCAGAAGTTTCTACCTTCTCACCATCTCGGCTGTATGAAATATGACCCTAACTCTCTATGCTGTCTATAAAGACAATAGGTCTGAGCCACGTTGGCCACGACTCACTAAAGAAAACAGGATGTTATGGTTCTGAGTGCGTATCTTGTGTGTGTTTTCTTCCTTAAAAGGTCGCGCTGAAAAATCCTGCAATAAAACCTTGTTTTTTTTCCCAACATGTTCAAATCTCCGGGTTCAAAAATTAATAAACTGTTCTTTCGCCTTCGGGGGGCAGCGGTGGCCTGGTGGTAAGGTGCTGGATTACGGATCCCAAGGACGATGGTTCGAGTCCCACTGTCACCGGGTTCTCGCTGCTGTCTCCCCAGTGCCCCTAACTGGGTTATCAAAGGCCGGGCTGTCTCTCACTGTTTGTGGTGGAAGGCTCATGTAAAAGAACCACTGTTGAGTAAAGAGGAACCGCATCGCCATCAGCGTGCCCTGCGATGGCCCAGCGAGTCGCACAAGGTGTACTCTGCCCTAAATCAGAGTGGGCTGAGATGGACACCAAACTCCCCGCGACCCTAATTAGGACTAAGTGGCTTAGAAAAAGAATAAATGAGACCAGACAGATGATCAGGGTGTATTTATTTATCTACACTTCAGTCCGGTGGAATTCATTCATGGGTCATGTTGGACATGTGTGATCACAAAGATCAGATCTGACAGGGAGACACTGCATTTCTTTCTTTCTTTATAAATTTTAGAACCTGATTAATTCTTATTCGGGTTGTGGAGAGCTGGTGTCCAGCCCAGTGTTCTCCGAGTGAGTTCAGGGTGTAACCTGAAGCCTGCCAAACCATCGCAGGGCCAACACACTTACAGCTCTTCACACTCGCACTTACACCGAGGAGTGAGTCGGAACAGCCGAGTATCCTGCTGTAGAATGTGGGAGGAAACCCGAGTACCTGGAGGAAACCCACACAAGCAGGGAAAGAACATACAAACCACACAGAAACTCCCCGAGCCAGGGAATCAAACCCATCACCTTCTTCACTGCACCACCCTGCCACCAAGAGCCTAAAACTATAAATTATTCTCATTTATCCCAAATATTTCCTCATAATTAATGTTCAGGTGTGGGCAGTGGCAGCCTAGTGGTAAAGGTGCTGGATCACTGATCCTAAGGTTGGGGGTTCGAGTCCCACTCTCCACAGGTTGTCACTGTTTCCCCAGTGCACCAGCTGGGTTATCAAAGGCCGGCCGTGTCTCTCACTGTCTATGGTGAAGGTTCATGTAAAAGAACCATTGCTGACTTTCGACAAGAGATGCTGCAAAGCCGTCAGCGTGTATCCGCCCTGCGATGTCCTGGTGAGCTGTCCAGGGTGTACTCTGCTTTCGCCCCGAGTCGGCTGGGATGGGCACCAGCCTCCCCGTTACCCTAATTAAGATTAAGCGATTCAGAAAACGAATGAATAATTTTCAGGCCTTTATTTCACACTACAGGCTGAATCTGATTGGTCGAGAAGCATTTTATAATTTTTCCACAGCAGCCGTTGTGATGCACTTTATCCTTCCCATAGCAACAACGCACGCATGGGGCAACTCTCATAGCGGATCACTGAAGTTCCAAACTGTGTTGGATTGCAGTGACCTCGTCTCGACACCTTCATGATGTTCGCCGGCAACTGACATCGACCACCGTAAGCCATAAACCGCTAATTTTTACAAAGATTTGATCAGCGCGGTCAGAGTTAAAGCTGGAAGTTTAGATGTTGTGATTTACATAACGACAAATTGCACTCAATTTTTAAAAATCTTACTTATTAAGCTGTAAATAAAGGACTCACTTTTTTTTTACGCGGGAGGTTATTGTTTTACACGCGGTTTTACGAGGCCTTTTGTTTGTGAAGTTTGGGCTAAAGACTTCGTAACATGCTGGGGATGATCCAGATCAAATTCCAGATCCAGGATCTTTTTTGAAAGATTCTTTTGGGAGAGT
>CM045750.1:25959418-25976918 GCA_024760905.1 Plotosus lineatus | reverse complement strand
TCTGAACTGTGGGAGGAAACCGGAGGACCCGGAGGAAACCCACACAAGCACACAGAAACGCCCAGGCTCTGAATCGAACCCAGGACCTTCTTGCTCTGAGGTGGACATGCCAACCACTACACCACTGTGATGATGATGATGATGATGATGATGATGATGATTATTATTATACGTACCAATGGGTAAGGTGATGAAGAAGGGCAGCCAGCATGCGGTGAACGCTCCCACCAGCACTCCGACTGTCTTGGCTGCTTTCTTTTCCCGGGAGAATTTCAGCAGCGTCACCGTGAGCGCGCTCCGTTGCTGCTGCGTGGGCTCCTCGCGCGTCCTCGAACCCTGATGGATCCTTAACGTGACTTCGGTAGAGTTTATTCTCTCCCTGCGGACGCCCAGCTCCAAACTTCGACTCGTGCGTTTGGCCACGATGTACACCCGGCAGTACATGACCAGGATGACGGCCAGCGGGATGTAGAAGGACGCGAGCGAGGAGAACAGCGCGTAGTACGGCTCCTCGGTGATGTCGCACGCGGTGTCGTCGGGCGAACGCGCCTGCTTCCATCCCAGCAGCGGTCCAACGGAGATGAGGATGGAGACGAGCCACACCGAGACCGCGGCGATCAGAGCGCGACGGCGCGTCACGATGCTCGAGTAGGCAAGCGGACGGCTCACGCCGACGTACCGGTCCACCGAGATGACGCACAGGCTCAGGATGGACGCCGTGCAGCACAGGACGTCCAGAGCAGCCCACACGTCGCAGAAGACGCTCCCGAGTGCCCAGCGGTCGAGGATCTCGTGCGCCGCCGACACCGGCAGCACGGCGGCGCTCAGCAGCAGGTCCGCCGCTGCGAGGTTCGCGATCAGCCAGTGCGTTGGAGCGCGCAACCGCCTGTCGCGCAGCACCGAAGTCACGACCAGCGCGTTACCGAAAGCAGCGAACACGATGAACGCGCCCAGGACTAGTCCCAACGGCAGCGCGCGCGAGAGGCGCACGGGAGGCTGGTGCGCTCCGGTCTCGGTGCACTCGGTGCCGTTAAACAGCTCGCACGAATCATTTTCGGGACTCATTGTTGCAAGACATGATCATTTCTCCTGCGCGTGTGAAAGCGGTCAACATTCTGGTGTGTCTGTCTGTGTGTGTATGTGTGTGTGTGTGTGTGCGTGTGTCTGTGTGTGTGTGTGTGTGTGTGTGTGTGTGTGTGTGTGTGTAGGAACTTCACTGCTCGGGGCTCGTGCACCCGCGATTCCAGACCCCTGATGGGCTCCTTGTCCCTCCCCTCTCACCCTTTCCCCATTTCCCCTTTTCCTTTTTCCTCTACCCTGATTTTTTTCTTTTTTTTTTTTGAATGTGTGTGTGTGTGTGTGTGTGTGTGTGTGTGTGTGTGTGTGTGTGTGTTGCTTTTTGGATTATCTCAGCAGGGAGTTAGAGGTGTGTGCTGCAGCCGTAACCTAAAGATATGTGAACAGTTTGCATAACTTTTCTCCACTTTAATCAACTTCCACAACTCTTTATTTCCTTTTATTGGAGAAAAATTAAAATTCCGTCCCTAAAAACACCACTTCTGCACAATCTTATGTTTCAGTGTAATTATATATATATATATATATATATATATATATATATATATATATATATATATATATATATATATAAGGACAGGACAAAGACTTTCTATTGAAACTCCATTTATCACTACAGATCTGTTTCGAGGGGTGGTGAAACCATCCTCTCTCTTCAGGTGATTATAGAAGAATGATTACAAAGTTTTTGTAGCTTTGTAATCATTCTTCTCGGATCACCTGAAGAGAGAGGATGGTTTCACCACCCCTCGAAACAGATCTGTAGTGATAAATGGAGTTTCAATAGAAAGTCTTTGTCCTGTCCTTTTATTTTTGTTTATATATATATATATATATATATATATATATATATATCTGTCTTCCTTTCAGCTTTTTCCCTTTTACTCGGGAGTCGCCACAGTGAATCATCTGATTCGCACGTTTGATTTGGCAGAGGTTTTTACGTCGGATGCCCTTCCTGTCACAACCCTTTTTAGCAAGGGACAGAAACACATATATATATATATATATGGTAGGCCTCCGTCAGTCCCGAAGGACTATGGCTGCGCTCTGGCTGGTATCCCAGCTGGTGATACTCCCCAGTGCGCAGAGCCCGGGTAGGGAGTAATGAGGGACAGGCTGTTACTCAAGCAGCAAGTCCCCCGTCTCGGCTCCACCGGAAGGATCCAATGGAAAGGCAAGTGCCGATACGACTGGGTTCCGGTGTCGCTGCAGGAGAGAATCTACAGTCAATTTAGAACGGCCAATCAACCTACAGTGCACGTCTTTGGATTGCAGGAGGAAACCGGAGCACCCGGAGGAAACCCGCACAAGCACGGGGAGAACATGCAAACTCCACACAGAAACGCCCTGGCCGGGAATCGAACCCGGGCCTTCTTGCTGTGAGGCAGACGTGCTAACCACTACGCCACCGTGCCGCCATATATATATATATATATGTGTGTGTGTTTGTCAAATGTGTGAATCTGATGATTCTCTGTGGCGACTCTCGAGTAAAAGGGAAAAAGCCGAAAGGAAGACAGACATATGTGTGTGCGTGTGTGTGTAGTTATGTGTGTATATGGGTGTTTGTAGGATATATGTGTGTGTGTGTATATGTGTATATATAGGTATGTGTGTATTGAAGTGTATGTAGTATATATATATATATATATGTGTGTGTAGATTTTTTTTCATTTTTATCTTAATAATTGTTTGCTATTTGATTATTAGTCAAAAAAATCAGAATCACAACATTAAATCTCCTTTTCTTGTTTGCTAGAACTACTTCATTCCGGCATTACTCGATAGGCGATCTCTTGCCCAAATCCGAACCCAACTTCCATTTAATCTGGACCGAGACTTATTTCTGGAAGCTATTTCAACTGTCATCTAGATGGCGTTTTAATAGCACATACAACATTCGAGTTTGTGTACACATGCATATACACAACTATTTACACTGACACTCCCACATAGGGGCAATTTGAAATAGCCAGTTAGACTGATGTGCATATGTTGGGACTGTAGGAGGAAACCCACATGTGCACAGGGAGAAAATGCAAACTCCAAACAGAAATACTCTCGCTGAACCCCGAGCTTCAACCCAGGACCCTTGTGCTCACACTCGCCCAGAATGAAAAACACACACAATCGAAATCAGTTAGGCAGACAAACTACTGACGATATCACCAACAGCAATACAGAATATGAACTTGTTAAACGGATAAACAATAAACAAGACAGGTGATACAAATGAAGGTGAAAGTCAGTGAGTGACAGGCGGGGAAAACAAAACCAGTTTTATGCAGCATGTGAATTTCTATATGAGCTCTGATAGGCAGGTATGTAGATTTTGGAAGAAATATAGATTAAAACTTAAATAGTGTAATTGAGATAATTTGAAACACTACAGTAATGAAATAAACAATTTCACATGGGGCTTGGCGGGGTTGGGTTTGGTTTCAAACTTGTAATCAGCATTTTTCTGGTTTGCAGACACCCGAGCTGCAGACACACACATAAAAGCACAAGAGCCTGGATCAGTACACATACACACAGATGGATGGACAACAACATTTTATGGTCAGAATATTCAACAACAACAACAACAACAACAACAACAACAAAAAATCATGTCAATATCATTCTCCAAAGTACACAGCTTTAGTAACCTTCACAGACATTCCACAGCGTTCGATTATTAAAGCACAACGTGTCATATTACATCTGGACTGTGGTTTCCAGCAGACTACCAAGAGAACTGATTTATATATATTTCATTCTCTGGTACTCTGAGGTTAATGGAATGACCGCTGGCTCTCTAGATGTTATCTAAACTACATGCTGAAATAATCACACACACACACACACACACACACACACACACACACACACACACACACATCTTTTCTGTTAATCGAGATGCAGTATATTCAACTTAAACCTTCAGAACATTATTAAATTAAATTATATTACAAAATTAAAGATAAAACTCCAACCACCACCACAACAACAACAAAAACAACAACAAAAGAAAACTTTAGATGCAATAAATGTCTTAAGCTAATTTTAGGAAATTGTGCACAATTAATTAATTAATTTATTTATTTTGGCTGATTGCTTTCATCATAGAAACAGACAACACCTCGGGTTAGAAAAGCAACACGGCACAGCTGTGTTTCTGTAAAGCAGATGTAGAAGTTTCATCACTGCGTGAGGGGGGTGGTGGTGGTGGTGGTGTTGCTGGTGGTGTTCCTGGTGGGGCGGTAGTGGCAGTTCAGTGGTTAAAGTTCAAGTTAGTAATTTTGAAGCCTCTGTGATACCGCAATCTTATAATGTAAGTCACCAACGTCCAAAGACTCGGAACCTGTTCTACTCCTCAAGGTCCAGAAAGTTTGGAGGATTTTGGGTTCAAACCCCAGACTCTTAATCAGCATCCACACAGGAAGTAAACAAAACACGGATCACCTCACCAGCCAATTAAATGACTTCACTGCTCAGAGTGGGGCCGGTGGTGTAGTGGTTCGGGTGCTGGACTCATGATCAGGAGGTTGTGTGTTCGAATCCCAGTTAGACCCCCACTGTGCTAAGAGCCCTGGGCAAGGTCTCAACCACAAGTGTGCCTCTGTTCACCCAGCAGTATAAATGGTACCGGTAAAACATACTGGGAAGGGAACCTGCGATGGACCAGCGTCCCATCCAGGAGTTGAACTCCTGCTCGCTTCACGCTACAGAAACCGTGATATGCTGCTTACTGCTGAAGAGTGGTTAGGTCTTGTTGCCTAGATAATGTTTTCAGTGGTTAGCATGTCTGCCTCGCAGCAACAAAGTCCTGAGTTCGGGTCCCATCATTGGCGAGGACCTTTAAGTGTGAGTTCACCTTAACGCCGTGCTTGCATGGGTTTCCTCCAAGTACCATAGATTCCGTGCGTTGGCCCTGGATCTGGCAAGCTGCTCAGGGTGCACCTCTCCGTTGCCCAGAGTCGACCCTAATTAGGATGAAAAGGGTTAGAAAAAGAAGGAATGAATTGATATCAGAGATCAGATACCCGCCTCAAGAATATTTCAGCTTTCATGGCTCAGTTCTGTGGGGTTTATAGACTTTACATACCGTGGTCTCATGCTGGTCATCGCTTCCTGTCTGGACGCAGCTTTACAGAATTGGTTTGGAGCTGCTTTAGTTTAAGATATCAAAGTTCTAAGCATACAACAATTTATTTAAAAAACAAACACTCTTAAGGTTCAGGGGTGACGTTAGTGTTTATACAGATTTCTCACAAGCGGATGTCTTCTTACCTCGGGCTGCGTTTCTCATGATTAATATTTTTTGCAGTGGTGGCCTGGTGGAAAAGGTGCTGGATCACTGATCCTAAGGTTGGGGTTCAAGACCCACTGTCCATTGGTTGTCACTGCTGTCCCCCCAGTGCACTAACTGGGTTATCAAAGGCCGGGGCGTGTCTCTCACTGTCTGTGCTGGAGGTTCATATAAAAGAACCATTGCTGACTTTCATCAAGAGGAGCTGCATAGCCGTCAACGTGTTTTTGCCCTGCAATGGCCAGGTGAGCTGCCCAATACTCTTCCCTCGCCCGGAGTTGGCTGGGATAGGCACCAGCCTCCCTGCGACCCGAATTAGGATTAAGTGGTTACAGAAAATGAATGAATGAATGAACAATAACAATAAATCAGTTCACTGAATGTCTTAATAAATCCGGTTTCTGATTCCGCTCTTGACTCTCGGTAGTACCGCTCGTCCGCGTGCATGTGTGTGTTCGGATGTGGACGTGGACATCCTGTGAACATCCTGAAGCGTGTAGCGATATCCCAAACAATAAACTATAAATATCTAAGTTTACATAAATGAATGTCTGTGACAGGATCAGAAAACAGGCTCGTTACCAACACACTTGAGCCGAAAGACACAAATATCATCGAAACGTGACATAAACCGACGAGACGTTAACACGGCGTGGACCTTAAACAGCCTTACGGTCTGATCATGTGGGAAAGAACGTTGTGTTCAGATCATTTCTGTACTACAAAAACAATGACGTTCAGCGTCACCATCTCACCTCCAACCTGGAAATGACCGGTTTCTATGGACACGCGTTTAAAGGGGTGGTCTCGTGGTTATCTGAAGGAAATAGACAAACATAACCATTTTCATAAATGTAAATTTGCTGTATGAGCCTCTTGGACATGAATTTGGTTCATGCTAGCAATTTATTAGGACAAAAAAAAAAAAAAAAAAAAAAAACCCTAAACAAAAAAACCAATATTCCCAACACCCAATCACAGATTGCCCCGGTTCCAAATACCCAATCATCAATATTCCCAATGTCCAATCACTGATACACACGAGTCCCTTCACCCAATCACTGATCCCTACTGCATCCGACACCCAATCACCGATGGCCACTGCTCCTTACACCCAATCATCTGTACGTAATACGGGAAGGGAATAAAGTTTTACTTGCTTTGAGATCATGTGACTAACAAACATCATGTGGGCTGTAAAGTAGGACCTGAAGACGGTCTGACTGTAGGTTGTTGTCCGACTCAGGCCTGTCAGTCTTTTAGGTCTAAGTACAGCCCCGTTCAGTTCTTAAGAGTCCTTCTGAGAGAATGAATGAACAGAGGATCAGATAGACCTCACCACAGAAACACAACTCCAGGGGGGCGAAACCGAACCGGATCAACCGGATCTCATTCTATAAACATAACTCCTGACCCCTGACCCTAAACCATAAGACAATAAACACTGATTGAAACAAAACAATGTGTCCACCTCCACCACCTGGAATTTGTTTTTGTTTGACCCAGGTAGGAGGATCTGGATCCAGGTCTAACTCCACCCTCCCTGGACTGACCTCATCAGTTACTTCCGAGACAAACGGGGCAATTTCTGGTTTAACTCCACCCAGGTAAGAGCTGCTCTATGAATCCTAACTCCACCCCTAATTTGTAGTTTGACACTCTTTAGTAAATGACCTACACCAGGTCCAACTCCACCCCTGGACTTATAGCGCCAGGACATTGGGAATATTGGTTTGACTCCACCCAGTTTACTGGTGCTGTAGGCAGTCGAGCTACGACATGTTAATCAAGGGTTCATTTAGTACCTCCAGTCCACTGCATGTTGTTGCAAAGACCTGAGAGGACAGAAACCTGAGCTCCAGTCCAAACCTGTGACTGTAGACCCGAGACCATGCTTGTACCCCGTGCCTGTTTTGTTTAAGATTAGTTCTTTAAAAGAGCTTCAAATCTATACCACGTTCCATACGCTGTATTTATCCAGCATTGTCTCTGATATGAAAGGAATTTAGGGCGTGAAAGAGGCGTTGTTGTTGTTGTTGTTGTTGTTCCCAAAGGAAGGACTTTGTTCTGGTCATGTGACTGACGGTGAGTCTAAAGCCTATGACGAACTGATTCTGTGCTTGCTTGGTATTCGGGCTAATACTGGACTGATTCGCTGCTTGATATATAAATCCCTGCATGTAAAAGAGCTACTTTAGACCATTGTAGGGTCGCGATCACACAACCTTTCCACTTTGGTCATGAACCGTCTCGAATCACAAACTCTAATCATAATTTTAATAAAATTGATAAATTCAGAAGGCTGGTACTCAAACGACGCCTTTCAGATATGTACATGGTGCTGTATCGCGGCCCGTCGTTACCTCCGTATAAAAACCACGCAAACGCTCATGAATTCAGGGTGTGTGCGGCGTTCGTGTACATATTTCGATTAAAACAAATGTAACTGAAACAATATTCTGCACCAAGCGTAGAGAGAGCGCATCACTGTGCACTGGCCAGCCGTGGCCTAATGGTAAGAGAATTGGGTTGGGGACCTAAAGGTTGTTGGTTCAACTCCCAAAGTGGCAAAAAAATGTGTGGCTTCATCCACTTGAACGACCGACTTGGCCTCGATCAAGCAGCGCTTTGAAAAGCATCGCACGCCTTGGAAGGAGCATATGGTTCTTTGCACTCTCATTGGTTGGTTGCGGTTGTGTGATGGGGAAGAACCATTTGATGGGTGGGATTTGAACAGGAATAATTCATCAGCCATTTTATGAACTGTTTAATCCTAATTACGGTCACGGGGAGACCGCTCACAAGAATAATTCTGAGACAAAAATCAAGATGGAAAGTCTGCATTCCGAGCGGCGCATGGACAAGGTGCGGGACCATCGGCCTGGAGATCGCGAGTTTGAATCCAAGTTGATGCTGCAGACACCTGCAACCAGGAGTCAGTGGAAGCTAATTGATTGTAAGGGCGGGGTACACCCTGGACAGCTCGCCAGGCCATTGCAGGGCCATCGCAGGCCAACGCAAGCATGAGGAGAACATGCAAACTCCACACAGAAACCCCCGAGCTGGAGCTCGAACCCAGGACCTTCCTGCTGTGAGACGAACATGGCAAGAACTACGCCCCCATGCTGCATAAACGCAAACATGTATTTGGAAAACATTAAACTTGACCTTCTTAATGCAAGGAAAAAAAAACATGAAGACACAAAGCAGTTTTAATGAGAAGAAGCTGCAGACCGGTGACGATAACACGCAGATGTGATACAACCAAACTAAAAACAAAGGTAGATGGAATTCGTCGCCATGGAAACCGCCCCATGCCAAGGAGGGGATTTGTGACAGATGCTTCAGTTGCTCAAGAACATGTTGTAAAAGTGAGTCATGTTCTCGTACACATCCAAACCTTCAGCTTCTTTTCTCCATATCCAACACGTCCCATACACACACCAGGATCGTACACACACCAGAATCGTACACACACCAGAATCGTACACACACCAGGATCGTACACACATCAGGGCCGACTCATCTGACTGCACCACAGTTTATACATCACTCCGTAAGCCATTTCTGATCACAACCCCGGAGGAATTCTGTGGATAATATTGTCTTTACAATGTGTATGGGCATATGTGTATGTGTGTGTGTGTGTGTGTGTGTTTCTGTTTGTGTTTCTGCGTGTGCGTGTGTGAGTATGTGTGTGTACGTATGTGCGTATGTGTGTGTGTGTGTGTGTGTGTGTGTGTGTGTGTGTGTGTGTGTGTGTGTGTGTGTGTGTGTGTGTTCTGTTTGTGTTTCTGCAGTGTGAGTATGTGTGTATGTGTGTGTGTGTGTGTGTGTGTGTGTGTGTGTGTGTGTGTGTGTGTGTTTCTGTTTGTGTTTCTGCGTGTGCGTGTGTGAGTATGTGTGTGTATGTGTGTGTGTGTGTGTGTGTGTGTGTGTGTGTGTGTGTGTGTGTTTCTGTTTGTGTTTCTGCGTGTGTGAGTATGTGTGTGTACGTATGTGTGTGTGTGTGTGTGTGTGTGTGTGTGTGTTTCTGTTTGTGCTTCTGCGTGTGCGTGTGTGAGTATGTGTGTGTACGTATGTGCATATGTGTGTACATGCATGTGTGTGTGTGTGTGTGTGTGTGTGTGTGTGTGTGTGTGTGTATGTGAGACAACTTTTGGGTCGATCCTTAGACATTGTGGGAGAAGAAGTCGGAGCAAAACATTTATGGAAAATTTCTAAACATCCAAATAATAAAAAGTCGTGGAGACGGCTCTCCTGATATCTGCCTGCGCCAAGATACGGGTCCGAAGGGGCGAGTGAGATATTTTCATCCTGAGAAAAGCTGAAATGTTATTTTGAAATCTCTCAAGCACACGAGGACAAGACAAGCCTTTCTTCTTCTTTCTTTTAACAAACAGAACACACACACACACACACACACACACACACACACACACACACACACACACGCACACGCATGTACACACATACGCACGTACGTACACACACATAGAAAGTTTCACAGTATAAAAAGGAATTACTTTGGAAAAAATTATGATCTTATTCATTTATTTATTTAAGAATGAACATATTTCTGGATTTGGGATTGATTGCTGTTCCGTGTCTGCAGTTCATCCTGTGAAGTTGATTATCTCTCCATAGCTCTATTTACAGAAAGATCAGACAGATCAACAACTTCTTTTTTTCCTTTTATATAAAACAGATTCACTATTTTTCAATGTTTCTTTCTCTGTTCATACTGAAGTAATAAAAAAAACAAACAAACAAAAAAAAGAAACAAAACAAAACACACGAAGATGATTCAAATCCCAATCACTCTCCATTTAATATGATTTTAAATCTTTTTTAATGATTATTTTTAACCATTTGTATGAAACACAACTTTAATGAATTCTCAAAATCTGATTGGTCAGAAGCTGTCAATTAAATTTTCGATTATCAACCGGACAGGTGATCATTGCCATGGCAACAACTTGTTTCCAAGAACTTGTACAGAAGATGTTCTACATAAACTATTAGAAACTGCTTGTGCTGGTGACATGGTGGAATTTTCTGGATGGAGATGTTTTAGACTCAGGGAAGGAGTCTCCAGTGTCAGTGATTTGAGTCCGAGGCGAAACAGCAAGATAAAGTTTGAGTTTTTCTGGTTTCTTGGGAACATGATAACATGCAGGTGTTTTTTTTTTTAACTTTATCTTTATTAACTATGAAAGGAAACGAGGCGTATAAGGGAACAATTCCTTACATGTTTTGCAGCATGTCTGATGTGTTCCAATAAAATTCCACAGGAAGCCACATCTAATCTCCAGAGTATTTATTATTCTGATGATTATTAATAACATTACATATCCTTAGCACACATTTATATCTTATGACGGCATATTACACTGCAGAATTTTCTTGAATCTGATAATTGAGCTCTTTAAAAGTGTCCTGGTCTATTTTAGTGGCGACATTGATGTTATTGTAGTGAGTTCCTGCTTCAGGGGCTTGAAACCTGAATGTCGGAGTAAGAGAAGCTGAAGTAGTGTATTAACACAGCGCGCCCTCTGGTGGCCACCGGACACCTTCAGGAAAAACCCACCAGGAAGCTGAGCGTTTGCTGGGTGGAACAGGGGAGGACTGGGCGCGGACGAGAGCTGTGAACCTTCCAGAAATATTTCAATTGTCCTTCATTTACATAGAATTTTGAATCAGCACAAAAGCAGGTAAATCGTAATTAATTTTTATTTCTTGCATAAATGAGGATAAACGATGTAATATCAGCCTGTGACAGTAGAATTTTGACATTTTTTGTATTGTAAGCTTTCACAATTATATAAATAATATACACTAAGAAACAAATGCAATGTTCTATTGTTTTTCCTATTTATTATTATTTTGCATTAGGATTTATTTCCTGCATTTTTTGGACATCCATTCATTTTCTAAGCCGCATAATCCTAATTAGGGCCAAGGGACTCTGGGTGAAGACGGGTTGCACCCTGGCCAGCTTGCCAGGCCATCGTGGAGCAACACACACACACACACACACACACCTGGGGGAGATTTGGATCATTTATATTACTCTCCATGTTTTTGAGGGAGGAAATAGAGCTGTATATCTGAACCGCACACAGAGCGTGTTGTTTTGACTGAAGGTTGTCATTCTGCTGATAAATGCAGAGATTTCCACTTCGTGTTATTCCAGAGAAGCTTCCCAGCTCCCAGCCAGGTCTCCTGATCCTCCTGGAATTTATCAGCATTAAAAGATGAGCAATTACAGAACAGCACTCTTAATTGCAAAATGCATTCCACAATTAACCGATTAATTAATCTAATAATCAAAGTGAACTTGAGTCAATATATTGCCTGCAATTACCAACGAAATCCCAGTGAGATGGAGCACTGAGGGAGAGTCTTCATTAGGCTTTAGTTAATTTAAAGTTAAGTGGTTAATTACCAGCGGCTAACAAAGTCATTACTTGCACTGGGGTAAGGCATCAAAACAGAGTGCAGGATTAAACACACACACACACACACACACACACACTAATGATCTGCAAGAAAGTGAGTGAACACTCACACGCAACCTCTGTGAAGGTGCTGATGGTTTATTCAGATTTTGTTGTAGTTTGTGTAGCGGAGTCTAGCTGTGCCATGTAAGGGATTCAACACAGTCATGTTCTGCTCTGATGGGAAAATAATCAACAACAGGGACCTGGATTCAAACAGACTTACTGTAACTACACCCTGTTTCAACCACCGGAACCAAGAAAACCCGAATTACACCTTTGACATCAGTGATAACACATCACAAAACACGTTTCAAGCTGCTTATACAGGGGTGCAGTTGTTAGCACATCTGTCTCACAGCACGATGGTCTTGGGTTCGAATCCGATGCCCAGCTCGGGATGTTTCTTGTGGCGTTTGAATGTGCTTCCCGTGACTGTTTCTTCCTGCAATCCAAAGACACCCTGAAACATATAACTGACAAAAAAAAAAAAAAAAATCATGGATATATCGAGAGCGAAAACCTCCACCAAAGCCCAGAAATCCACCCGTATGATGCAACATTCCAAAGACCCTCCTGTCTCACAATGGTAAAGAATCTTTAAAAAAATTCCTGAATCTAGAATTTGATCCAGATCTTCTTTGGATGACCAAAGCCCCAGTCTGAATCCTATTCGGATCACGGGAGGGTGGAGCCCGTTTCAGCCAATATTGCATGAAGGTGGGTTACACCCTGAACAGCTCACCAGACCATTGCAGGACAAGCATTTGCAATTATCTACACTCACATACACACCTCGGGGCAGTTTGGAACAGCCAAGTAGCCTAATGTGCATTTTTATGCTGTGGGAGGAAACCTGAGTACCAGGAGGAAACCATTACAAGCAAACAAAGAGAGTACAAACTCCACACAGAGATGCTCGACCTGAGCCGAGACTTGAACCCAGGACCTATGTGCTGTGAAGGATACGTGTGAACCACGATCCCAACTTCCCAACATTCTCAGCACATCAAAAATGTTTTGTGTAATATACACCTTTACTTTGCTTTTACTGTATGTAGAGTCACCTGGTGTCGTGGAAAGGGGGCGTGGCATTACGGGAAAAATTAGGAACATCTGAGTAAGCGTTATTATTGTCTCATGTGATTCAAAAGGTTTTATCAAGAGGGTCGGATCAGGAGCACTAATGAACTGTCTCTGCTCATACGGAGAACCATTAACTCACACACACACACACACACACACACACACACACACACACACACAGAACTGACTAATATGTGAGAAGAGAATCAAACCAAAAAAAAAAAAATTGCATTTCCTTTTTTAAACTTCTCTCTTTTTATGTTCTTCCTCAGTGCCGTTCAGTGCTTTTATTATAATTGTCTCTCTGGTCTGCTGACGGACGAGTGGATGAGTGAAGAGCCAGGAAATAAATACGTTAATGTGACTGACCCATGTTATGCATCATGGGAACAGTGACAGAACCTGGACAGCGAACTAATACTCACAGGCCATTTCATTTCATACCATCTCTCTCTCTCTCTCTCTCTCTCTCTCTCATCCTGTCTCTCTCTCTCTCTCTCTCTCTCTCTCTCTCTGTCTCCCCCTCTCTCCCTCTGTCTCTCTCTCTCTCTCTCTCTCTCTCTCTCTCTCTCTCTCTCTCTGTCTCTCTCTCTCTCTCTCTCTCTCTGTCTCTCTCTCTCTCTCTCTCTGTCTCTCCCCTCTCTCTCTCTCTCTCTCTCTCTCTCTCTCTCTCTCTCTGTCTCCCCTCTCTCCCTCTGTCTCTCTCTCTCTCTCTCTCTCTCTCTCTCTGTCTCCCCCCCCCATCGCTCTTCACTGCAGTGGACCTCAAGCCACTCTGATGTCCTAATGTCCTAGCGACTTTATTCATGTTCCACTAAATGTGCAGAATATGACAGCAAAATGGTTTTTCATAATTCACCAGGTCCCATTTCCCACTCTGCTCACTTTGAGTGTGTGTGTGTGTGTGTGTGTGTGTGTGTGTGTGTGTGTGTGTGTGCGTGTGTGAGTGTATATGTATGAGTATATGTGTGTGTGTGTGTGTGAGTGTATATGTATGAGTATATGTGTGAGTATGTGTGTGTGTGTGTGTGTGTGTGTGTGTGTGTGAAGATGTAGAATTTAGACTCTTTTATAAATTTTGTACTGTGTGTAGAAATGACTTTTCTGGTATGTGGAAACACCAGTGAATTAAATAGCCTTTCATTACCACCACTACAAACCACCACCATCGTCATCATCATCATCATCATCATCATCATCATCATCATCATCATCGTCATCATCATCACATAGTCTCCAACATCAAGAAAGTTCCACTGAAGTTTATCCATCTACTGACCGATATACTGCACAAAATTTCATATTTACGGATTAATAATGAGTTCAGCACACAGAGTTGGAGTATTGACCCGGTTGAAAACACTGAAAACTACAGGTTTCAAAAACAACATGGACTGGTCCACCAATGGGCTTACAGATGATGTGTAGGAAATTCAGGCATCTTCTATATCTACCCCGAACAGATATTATCTCTCACTCTCGCTTGAACTGTTTAATCCTAGTCAGGTGGCGAGGAGGCTGGATGTTATCCCAACCGACACCAGAGGCCAACACACACACACACACACACACACACACACACACATACACACCTAGGGACAATTTTAACAGCCTATAAGCCTAATGTGTGTTGCCCTGTAATAGTCTAATGAGCTGTTTAGGGTGTCCCTCTCCCTCGCCCTGTTTTGGTTGAGACAGGCTCCGGTCTCCCTGTGTGTAAGTGGTTTGGCAAATGAGTGTGTGAGTGAGATGCTAGTATTCTTTTTCTTTTCATGTATTTACACTCGAGATAATATCTGCTCTGTGCCTCTCCTGATTGATTGATGGATGAAGGAGGCCAACACTTTAACGCAGAGCAACAAATAGGCCACAAGTCCATCCAGAATCTTGGAAGTGACCGAACTGGCAGGCAGATCGGATCATCTCAGAAGCGTATGTTTAAAGAGTTTTTGGCAGTGTAAAGGAGTTGGAGCTCATGCATTGGCTCAGTAGTGGTCTATGGGGTTTTCTGTTTATGCTCGGTGCTTTGTGAGGAGTCCATGTAACTTGTCCAGAAACCCAAACCCCTGAAACCTGAAAGGCCTGTTTCATAACACGCAATATGGAACAAGCGTAGCAGGTTTAAAAGCCTGAACATCTGCGCGCAGCAAATAAATGTCCAGAAACCTAATACACTGGTACCTTGACTTACAAGTGTATGTTATAATGAATTTTGCGACTCTATGATACGAGCTTCGATCCACCAAAACACTGCCCCGTCCAACCAGTACAATTTTGATTTACGAGTTCTACTGGGGAGATGACCCCCCCCCCGGCACCCTGCATGCAACTATAAATAGTGTTTACTGCATTTCATATCATTTTCTCCATGTTTTTTCCATATACCATAGGGAACACAGTGAGAGCACCACTGCCACCTACTGTAGAGGATGTACAATTACACTTAAATCTAGTACAGTATGGCAAAAAAGCATGTTCCCCAGGGTCATACGCATCCCCCTGACATCACACCACATCCGTAAGGGCGGCGTGATCCAATACTTCAGAAGCACTGGCCTTGTGGGAGCTCACCACGAGTTTTTCCTCGCTGGCATTTGTAGCATTCACACGCACAAAATTGTCCTCCTCCTCCTCCTCCTCTGTTATGCACCACCTCATGCCTGCCCATGTGACATCTTTGCCGCAGTTAATGATCGGAAGGGTTAGTTGACTTATTGTTTATTCTTGGTTTATTATTATTTATTATTAATTGTTATTAATGTTAATGTACATGTATTATTATTATTATTATTATTATTATTATTATTATTATTAGATATTTATTGTTTATACATGTTTATCTTTAATATATTAGGTGAAATGTATGTGTTTTAGTGCAGGTTATATGAGTTTGTGAGGGGGTTGGAACAGATTAATTGGTTTTCGGTTATTTTTGATGGGAATTTTTGTTTTATCTAATGAACATTTTGACTTATGAGCTCGCCCTCGGAACGCATTAATTTCGTAAGTTAAGGAACCACTTTATACACTTTTGCCTCTGTGACCTTGAAAAGTAGGTCAACTCTCAGCGCTCATAGAATGATTCCCATACCACGTTTGAAAGGCCCCAGTAGGTTATTGTCCAGAAACTGAAGTGCGACGGGGCAGACAGACAGACAAACGGACAGACTCCATTCTTTTAGTTTCTGATAGGTGTGTAATAAAATCAAAAGCAATAGTCACTGTTGCGCTGAATCTGGGACTTTCAAAATTGCTCCACTGATTTTATATTGGCATATTATGAAATGGTCATTTCGGCGGAGGCATCTGGACCCTGGTGGTCTATTTTATGTTTTTTTTTTTTTTTTTTTTTTTTTTCCCCCCTAACCAGGAATAATAACTGCTCAGTGGTGTCAGTCTCATGGTTCCATTTCTGGTGTGCATGAGGATGAAGGGGTGTTAATATTTGTGCAGCACAGTGTCCCAGGCTACAAAATGGCCTGTCAGACTGGGAGATTTGGTAAAGTGAGAACCGTAAAGCTGCTGATTCGACTCAATCAAAAGTTTTGGCCCAGTAGTTGTCTATGGGGTTTCCAGTCGAGTCTGAGATTTTTCAACATGCTTCACTGAAAAAAAAATGAGTTTCTTGATTTGATAAACTCTACTCTGTGCATGTGTGTGTGTGTGTGTGTGTGTGTGTGTGTGTGTGTGTGTGTGTGTGTGTGTGTGTGTGTGTATGTGAGAGAGAAAGAGAGAAAGAGTGTGTGTGTGTGTGTGTGCGCGCGTGTGTGTAAGTGTGTGTGTGAGTGTGTGTGCATCACACTCGCTCTATTTATCTTAATACTCTACGCTTGTCGTGTAATACATAAAGCAGCACTCCATTTCTTTGATCTCTCCATTACTTTATTCCCATTAGCCCAAATCTCGCCCGGAGTCCTGTGTGTGAGCGTACGCACGCACAAATATACACACCTAAGAGGTGTGTACCGTTCCAAATAGAAGAAATATTCTGTGTAATTACAAAGAAAAAACCGAACCCCTCCTGAAAAAAAAAAAAAAAAAAACCCTCCCTGGAGGACACAAACAACTCATTACAACATTTCACAATAAAGCAACTCACAGACATTTGCATTTAATATTAAAGAGGCGACAGTTCCGGCTTTGCTATTCACCACGCAAACACAGCCGTAAATATTTCAAAGGCGAATGTTTGGCACCACAAAGGCTTCAATTATAACTTTTTTTGAGTGAGTGTGGAAAGAAAAAAGAGGCCTGGGGCAACCACTTTCTCTCCCGTCCAGCAAAAGAATGGCTCTCAATTATTTTCTTTATTCCGTATTTCCGCCTCTTTACCCGAATACCTTCAGCCAGACATGAAAAACGCGGCAGCACTCTACGCTCGTGCGGTTCTCTGTGCCTCGAGGGCCCAGCCTTCTCTGCCTGAGTTTTACAACATGTCAGGGTTTTCAAGGTGAATGTCTGGAGCTTGTAATTGTTGGTTTGGGGTGATAAAGAATGTTACTATTTTTCTTTTTGCTAAGTGACAAGGTCGACACGAGAG
>CM045750.1:25934418-25951918 GCA_024760905.1 Plotosus lineatus | reverse complement strand
GCAGAGGTAACAAATTCAGATCAAGGTACATATCTTTAAAAATTAAAATGAAAGTCTGTCTCCATAAAATTGTTGACCAGGTCATCTAGTAAAAGCCTGAAAAGTTTCGTGTCAGTAATAATTGAGGACTTTGAAATTTCATGGCTGTGACATCATGAATTTTCATTAGAGTTGAAAAACGCGTTTGATTCCACAGAATTGTTGCCATTGCCATGTAGTGTCATGTTGCCAAATTGTATTCGATTCTGTCCAAGCATCATGGAGCAGTATGCTCCATGTCAATGCTAAAGTGGTGAGGGTGCTGTGCTCATGATCGGGAGGTTGTATGTTCAAATCCCAGTGAGACCCCCACTGTGATAAGATCCCTGGACAACCACAAGTGTGCCTCTGTTCACCCAGCAGTATAAATGGGTACCAGTAAAAATATACTGGAAAGGTAACCCGTGATGGACTAGCGTGCCATCCAGGACAAGTTGAACTCCTTGTCACTTCATGCTACAGAAACCGGGGATAAGCCCCGCCCTGATGAGCCACTAGGCTCTAGTGTAAAAAGCCTCAACAGACTTATCATGGAGCAGTTGGACTTTGATTTTAAACAGTTATGACATCATAATTCTGTTTTGGATTCAAAACTTCAAAATTGTAATGCATGGAATTCTAATGACTGTCCACAAGAACAAGTCTGTCAAGTTTCATGTGTTTCTGAACGTCAATAACGAAATGATAGGACTTTTAGAGCCAATTGTCCACAACTAAAACAACAACAACTACAGCAACAACAAGATGACAGAGTTTGACATGAGATTCCTCTGAAGTGAAAATCAAAAAGCCTTCAAATTAGCATAACTTTAAGCTGGAAATTGTGCGAGTGGGTGTGGCGGTGTAATTAATTTTAATAGAATGTTTGATTGACAGCATATTGTATAGCATTCCACCATTAGATTGCTTTCACCGGTCCTGTGATGGCCTGGCGACCTGTCCAGGGTGTACCCCACTCTCACCCAGAGTCAGCTGAGATGAGCGCCAGTCTCCCCGCGACCCTAATTCGGATTAGATGGTTCAGAAAATAAATGAATGAATGAATTGCTTTCACCTGCTGAATTGTTTCCTTTGCTTGATTGTTTTCACATTTGCTAGGTTAGCATCTTGTCGCTAATTGACAGTTGCCCTCAACATTTTGTTTGCTGTTGTTGCCTTCCATTAATACATTAGCTTACAGTTTGCTAACCAAACAATTAATGCTAACCGAGAGCTCTTAGCAAACAGCTAAGTGCTCAGTCGCTTGATGTGTGTGCTGCTCGCAACTTATTTATAATGACTGTCCACCTGTCCCCGGCTCAGGGCGTTGCTGTGTTTAATTTGTATGGTCTCCACATGTTTGTGTGGGTTTCCTCCAACAGTCCAAAATCATATACAGTAGACTGGCTGTTCCAAATCACCTCAGGTGTGAGTGTGAGCGTAAATGGTTACGTGTGTTGGCCCTGCAGTAGCCTGGCGAGCTGTTCAGGGTGTACCCCACATTCACCCAGTGTTGGCTGAGATGGGCATAAGCTTCCCCATGACCCTGTTTAGGATTAGGCTGTTTAGAAAATGAATCAATGAAAGAATAATAGAATAAAAACACTGCAAGTTTATGCGCATTCTCCTAATTCTTATACTACGTATATATGAGGAGTGGTTGTGTGTCTGCACTATGGTCTGCCGAGCTGTTCAGGGTGTTCAGGAACCATCGGCTTTAGGCAAAGTGTGTATACAACGTATGCTGGCGCTGTCATAAATCTGGAAAACAAATATCTTTTCCAGAACGGGTGTCGGAGACCTTCAGTCTCTGTACAAAGCTGAGTATCAAGTCAGTATCAGTATAGAAGTCAACGCTAAATGGACTGATTATGAAATCTGCTCATGTTTTTGGTGTGTGTGTGTGTGTGTGTGTGTGTGTGTGTGTGTGTGTGTGTGTATTTCTTGGTTGATCCATAAGGGGACGCTGTAACTCCACAGTAATGTCCAGAGCCGAACTCTCTGGCTTTTCTCTTTCTTTATGATGAAGAGTTGCTGATGAAATCAAACGATAACCCAGAAAGAAATGGCTGCCGTGTCAGGGGAAAGAGCCTCGGATCGCTTGTCGGGGTAGAACAGAGAGTGAGAGTGAAGCGGGAATGAATCGAGGGTGATAAACGCCATTTCAGTCAGAAGTGTGTGTGTGTGTGTGTGTGTGTGTGTGGGTGTGTGTGTGTGTGTGTGTGTGTGTGTAATGGAAAGAGAGGGAAGGGGAGGAGGCCACGATTTCAGGTCATTCTCTTTCTTACATATGGGCCATTTCAGGTAATGGAGCTGTTTAGGATTATTTATTTATTTATTTATTTATTTATTTATTTATTTCAGTCTTCTGGTCCTGGCAGTGTGTGGAACAGAGATAGGAGAGGTCCAATCTGCAGCTCTTTCTGCCTGCTTATGGACAAATGGAGATGGTGTGTGTGTGTGTGTGTGTGTGTGTGTGTGTGTGTGTGTGTGTGAGTGTGTGTGTGTGTGTGTGTGTGTGTGTGTGTGTTTGGGAGAGAGAGAGAGAGAGAGAGAGAGAGAGAGTGAGTGAGTGTGTGTGTGTGTGTGTGTGTGTGTGTGTGTGTGTGTGTGATTTTATTTCTCCTGACATTTCAGAAGCAGGCTGGATTAAATTGCTGTTCGGCTTTGCCTGGTTTTGCGTTCTCATGTAAAACGTTGTTGTCTGGGAAAATGAAATTGATCTGCGTTACAGAAAGTCATAAGAAGGAGCTAAAATGGAGGAGGTTATACTTTGTATTTTATATGTGTACCTATATATATATATATATATATATATATATATATATATATATATATATAGTGTGTGTGTGTGTGTGTATGTATACACACACAAAGACCTTTTTTTGAATTTAGCAAGAACAAGCCAAGCAAAAACTTACTCACAAGGAACTTTGTCAAGCTGCATTTTTGCAATAACCCGGCAGTGCAAGCGTCGAGTTCACAGAGCTACATGACACCTCCATAAATCCTTCATGACTGCTGACATAAACCTACATCAATATTTATAAAGCCTTATTCCAACAGATGTACGCTGTCGTGCCCACCTGATATACATCCTGAGAACTAAGTACCAGGATCCCCACATGGCTTCACCCGCTTGGTTTGGGATATTAAGAAGAAACTAGACCACAGGGGTCCAGACCCGGACCGTTTCATAATATGCCATTAATTTGAAAGCCCCAGCTTCAGCGTGCGGCAAGTTAATGTCCGGAAAGCAAAGAAACATTTTCGCCTCTGTGACCTTGAAAAGCAGATGAAGGTCATTCACACACAAACGCATCATAGCACTCATAGTAGTGAGCAGGCATAGCAAGTCTCAAAGGCCTAGCTTCAGCGCTGGGAAGCAAATGTCCAGAAAATAAAATGTGATAGACGGATGGACAGAATCCATTTTAAAAGCCCCCAAGCCGCTTTGTGGGAGGGAGATAAAAATACTGTCAAAGCTGATTTGTGTCCCCGAATGAACGAGAATGTTTCTGTCTGGCGTTTGTATGTGGAGTTGGCTCTGTGCTTATGTGGGTTTCCTCCTGCAGTTGAAAGACTTGCAAATTGCAAAGGCTGATTGGCCTTCCAATTCCTGCAATGGCCTGGCGAGCTGTGCAGGGTGTACTCTGCCCTCGCACAGAGTCGGTTGAGATTGGGCCCCAGACTCCCCTTGACCCTAATTAGAATTAAGGTAAAGGTAAAGTCCATTGGACTTTTTACACCCGAACCATAGTGGCTCATTGGACCGGTGCTTGTCCCCGGTTTCTGTAGCGTGAAGCAACTAGGCGTTCATCTCCTCCTGGATGGGGCGCTAGTCCATCGCAGGTTACCTTCCCAGTATATTTTTACTGGTACCATTTATACTGCTGGGTGAACAGAGGCACACTTGTTTTTGAGACCTTGACCAGGGGTCTGAGCACAGTGGGGGTCTAACTGGGATTTGAACACACAACCTCTCCGATCATGAGCACAACACCCTAACCACCACACCACCGGCCTCACTTGCTTAGGATTAAGCGGGTCAGAAAATGACTGACTGTTCCAAATTGCTCTTGGACGTACAATGGATTGACAAGACGTTCAGCATCTACCCCTCCTTCACCCAGAGTCGGCTGATATAGGCTTCAACCTCCCAGCGACCCTTGTAGAAGTAAGCAGCTTGGCAAATAATTGAATGAATAAATATTGTTCGGTCCTCATGTAACATACAGCCACATGTGAAAAAGGTTCCGAAGGTTCCGAAAGGGTTCTCTGAGGGATCACTGGGAAATTTAAGGTTCTTACCTTCAGAGGTTTTTTTATCAGGAAATTCCTATGGGTGGCAAAATTTTCTTCTGACACACACACACACACACTCATACACACACACACACACACACACACACACACACACACACACACACACACACACACACCCCTGGTTAATACACACATGCTAAAGGGGAAAAAGGTTCTTCAGCTGTGCACTGAATAATCCGAAGCTTTTTACTCGTTCAGTCAGGAGGCATCTGAAACCCTGGTTGATGGAAAGCAGTTTGTCATCAGCTTCTACCTCTGAGGAACCTTTCGAGGTTTCCTACGACCAGTGAGGCCTTGAAGCTTGTACATTTTTCAGAATGTATACAGCCACAGATTAACTCGATTTCAGGCTGAAATAGCTGCGTGCTTGGGAAGACAGATTCATGACTGTTATCTGAATTATTTATCCTTTAATACTTAATGTAATAACCACCGAAATTACGCGGTAGCGGCGGCGGCGGCGGCAGCACAGCTTCAGGGTCTTGAGCTCAAATTGTTGCTTGGGTTCTTCCTTTGATGGCAATGGTTTCCTTCAGTTTTCTACACACTTCCATGATAAAACTGTGTACTAGGTTCTCTCCATGTGGGTGGTGTCGTGGTTAGCACATCCTCCTCACATCAGGAAGGTCCTGGGTTTGATTCCCGGGTCTCGGTGTGCTTGTGTGTGTTTCGTCTGGGTAGTCAGAAACCTTCTACAGTCCAAATACAAGCATGGAAGACGAAGGGGCTGTTCCAATTCGCCCCTTGGTGAGAGTGTGAGTGTGATTGATTGTATATGTGCTGGCTCTACAATGATCTAGCAAGCTGTTCAGGGTGTTGGTTGAGATGGGCTCCAGCCCTCCCTCAATCCTAATTAGGATTAACTGGTTTGGAAAAAAAATAGATGGATGGATGTAAAACCCCACGACGAGGGTCTACACCGGCATTTTTCGTCGCTCAGCAGGTGAGAGTTACACTCCATGCCTTCACCTGCTCTAGGAATCCTGAGCTGTAGTGTGATGTATGTATGTAGGAACAACACCGCTCTGGAAATATTTCATGAATGGTTATCAAACTGGGCCCTGTGATGGCCTGGTGAGCTGTCCAGGGTGTACCCCGCCCTCGCCCAGAGTTGGCTGAGACGGGCGAAAGCCTCCCGGCGACTCTAATTAGGATTAAGCGGTTCAGCGGATGAATGGATGAATGAGTTATCAAACTGTATGTGAGGGTGTGCAAGATGCAGGTTCTGATTGCTTTGTCTATGCTTTTGTTCCGAGGCTTAGCGCCTGGCTTCACTTCGCTCTCCTCCTGCCAGGCTCTGCTCAGTGATTCACATTATCCAGCATCATAAGCCAGCACATCGCTCCACACAAACAACACACCGGGTACAAACACAACGCCCGCAAGCTACTCATTCAAAATGATTATACACACACAAAAAAACCATTAATGCACAGAGAAACACACACACACACACACACACACACACACACACACACACACACACACACACACACACACACACACACACACACTATCACAGCAGCATTAGACTTTATCATTCACCATGATACTTGATTTACACCGAACATTCCCATCAGCCTTTGTGCCTGATTTGATCTCGGATATCTGCCCTCTGACCACACACTTTCATCGCTTTCCGCCCTCATTTTCTTTCTCTTCCATAGATACACGTTTTTTTGTAACCTCCTACTTCCCACTTACAGTATTTCGTGCACTTGTGTATCTGTGTGTGTGTTTATTAAATCTCTCTCCCTCTCTCCTCTCTCTCTCTCTCTCTCTCTCTCTCTCTCTCTCTTGCTCAATTTAAATCCGTGTCTGCTTTATTACCTTGGAAATTGATTTATTTTTGTTTATCTTTTCAAAACAATTATACAACATGTATTGCAAGCTAATAACATGGTAATAATATTATTTAAAGCACAGAGGTGTTGATTTCTGGATTTCTGATTAATGCACTCTGTCTAATACGTTAGTGTTTCTATGGTAACAGCTTCTGTTCCAGATGCTCCACATATACAGATTAAAAAAATAAATAAATAAAATAAACAGAAGGAAATAATTGTTGATGTGGCAATGCCACAATTTTGAGTAAATCTGTGAAAGGTTTATTTATCATTTCATTCATTCATTTTCTGAACCGCTTAATCTTAATTAGGGTCACAGGGAGTCTGGTGTCCATCTCGGCTGACTCTGCGTGAAAGTGAGGTATAGCCTGAACAACCTGCCAGGCCATCACAGGGCCAGCACTCACACAACCATTCACACTTGGGGTGGATTTGGAACAGCCAGATAGGGTACTGTGCATGTTTTTTGGGCTGTGGGGGGACGTCAGACTACCCGAAGGAAACCCATGCAAGCACGGGGAGAACCTGCAAACTCCACACAAAAACGCCGTCTGGGAAGTGAACTCAGGACCTTCTTGCTGTGAGATGGATGTGTGCAAACATTACATGTAACTATAATAGCATGAGTTCCATTCATAAAAAAAAATGATGAAGGGAATAATTATTGTTCAAAATCCCTCCATCTATCTGTTTGCTGACCCCCTTAATCTTAGAATGGTCACAGAGAGGCCGAAGCCTATCTCAGTCAACTCTGAGTGAATGCCAAGTGCATCCTGAACAGCTCACTGGTCCATTGCAGTGCCAAATGCCAAAACGTACATACACAGCTACTCACACTTAATGTCACACCTAGGGGCAATTTGCAACTGCCAATTAGTCTGAGATGCGTATTTTCGGGCCGTGGAAAGAAATCGGCATAGCTGGCGGAAACACCAGAAGAACAGGAAGGTATACAGGCGGCTCGATGGCACAGCGGCTCGCATATCTGTCTCACAGCATGAAGGTCTGGTTTCGATTCCCAGGCTCGGGACATTTCTGTGGAGAGTTTGCCTGTTTTCCTTGGTCTTTGGTGGACTTCCTCCAGATACTACGGTTTCCTCCTACACCCACCCAAAAAAACCCCCAAAAAACAAACAAACAAACAAAAAAAACAACGCCCCCCAAAAAAAAAAAAACCCAACCAAACAAACAAGAAAACATGCAGTAAGCTGATTGGCTTTTTAAAATTGCATCTACATGTGAGTGGTGGTGTCAGGCTGAGGTTCCTCAGTGCAGACCTCACACCCGCTTAATAACAAGATTATACTGTGAAAGGTACTGTTTACATTATATAACATGTTGAGCTGCTCTGTGCTGTAAACCCAGAATGACCTTAATAACTTCTTTGGTGTGAACATGCGGTGATCTTACAGTGGTAATGAATTCTATTAAAACACCAATTACTGACATCCTCATACGTAAAGGACATCATAGCACATGGATTAAACACATTATAAGTTAATTGATTTTTATACCTGAGCCTACTGCTCATCCAAGGTGGAGCTTATCATCAGATCCAGTGCTCATACTGCCGGGTGGACAGAGGCACACTCGTGATTAAGACATTTCCCAGAGGTCAGCATGTTCTGGGTCTAACGGGGATGGTAGAATTAAGTGGCAGAGAGCGTAAACCTCTGCCAAGCCATTAAAATTAATAAGAACACAGTGGGATCTGCAGTGCTCTTATTAATTTTAATGCCTTGGCAGAGGTTTACGCTCTCTGCTCAATCTTGTTTCTGCTTAAAATGTACAAGTTGTATGAGCACATCTGCCTCACAGCAAGACCTTTCTGGGTCAATTCCCGGGCTCGGGTGGTCTCGACTTGTGTGGGTTTCCTCAGGGTACTCCAGTTTCCTCCCACAGTCCAAAATTATGCACCCTTGGGTAACTGGTTGTTACAAATTGCCCCTTGGCGTGAGCGTAGGTGTGAATTGTTTTGTGTGTTTGTTGGCCGTGCAGTGGCCTTGCGCACTGTTCAGTGTGTTCCCTGCCTTCACCCAGAGTCGGCTGACCTGGGTGGCAGCCTCTCCGTGACCCTGATTGGGATTAAGAC
The DNA here is from genome assembly GCA_024760905.1 of Plotosus lineatus. Lineage (NCBI taxonomy): Eukaryota > Metazoa > Chordata > Actinopteri > Siluriformes > Plotosidae > Plotosus > Plotosus lineatus. The sequence goes on along the minus strand of CM045750.1, from coordinate 25,943,635 downwards.
AATAAATGAATGAATGAAATGTATGTCTGTCTTCCTTTCAGCTTTTTCCCTTTTACTCGGGAGTCGCCACAGCGAATCATCTGATTGGCACGTTTGATTTGGCAGAGGTTTTTAGGTCGGATGCCCTTCCTGTCACAACCCTTTTTAGCGCGGGACAGAAACACGCTGACGACTTTGCAGCTCCTCTTTACGAAAGTCAGCAATGGTTCTTTTACATCAACCTCTCACCATAGACAGTGACAGACATGGCCCGCCTTTGATAACCCAGTTAGCCGCACTGGGGGGGGGGGGGGTTAGTGACAAACTTGTGGAGAGTGGGACTCGAACCCCCAACCTTTTGGATCAGCGATCCAGCGCCCTATACCAGTAGACCACCACTGCCCCGAATGAATGAAATGTATATTACAGGATTATTTGGATCCAATGTCTAAATTTTTCTTACATTTTTTTCAAGAAATCACCGGCGACATCTAAAATAGTTTACAGCAGTTTGCTTTGTTACGGTGCTGGTCCTGATTTGAACAGAATCGCTTGTCATATGCTAATAGTATGCAAATAGGGAATGAATGCAAAAATGCTTTTTGTTCATCCTGAAACAGTCAGAAGTTCACTGAGAACACGACAGGAATTTAAAAAATAAATAAATAAAATAAAAGAGACAATATGTAGATGAGTCGATTTTATTTACACCTCACATACGCCATTAAGACTTCGCTTCTCAGTCCATCTTTTAGATTCGATGTAGTGTTGTTGTGGCTTGATGAACGTCGAAAAGAAAAGCACGATAGTGCAAAGTGACAAAGCGACAAAGCGGCTGGCCGCGACTCCGGCGTGACATCCTATTAGAGCTGTTTTATTAGCTGTCTTGCTGCATGTGGAACACACACACACACACACACACACACACACACACACACACACACACACACACACACACACACACAGTGGATTCTTGGAGGCTGATGAATGGCCAACCTAAGAGAATAGTTCAGCTATTTATTACCTGAAATAAATCTGCTTTCGGGGTGCGTCACTGCTTTTATTGCTCCTGCTTCACCAGCGCGGACGAACAAAGCATCAGACAAAACAGCAAATATCACAGATTTAAAGAGCACTGCTAATCCACACATCCACAGCTAGGGTGTACACAGAACCACATCATGTCAGACATTTAGGAAAGTTCTAGGATATGCAGATGTCTTCTTGAAAGCTGTTGAGGTAATATTATGTTCTTCATTTTTGGGACCAATGTTATCAAGGCTCGGTGTCCCCCACGTTCTGTCTTCCCAGCTGTCAGGGTACTGCGCTCACGTGAAGCTACACTTACCAAACAGACACTGACCGAGTAATGCCAAGGACCTCCTTTGTTCCCAGAGCAACCTCAATTCTTCTAAAACAGCTCTTTATGATTTAGGTCCAACTTAATTCCATTATAAGACATCACAGAGGACTTCCAATGGATCCAGACCCTGAAAATGGGAAGGTCACTGGAGGACACGGACACTGAAGGTCACTGTCATGCTCGCGAAGCCCGTTTTGTGTCATGCTGAAGATGGTACAAAAACAGTGTGCCCTCAAAGGATTCCCCATACCATCACACTGCCCCCACCAGCCTGGACTGTTGAGGCAACATAAGGTTGATTGGATTCATTAAATTCTGCTGTTGGATCCAAATCATCAGATCAGGCTACACTTTTAAGTTTTCATCTTTCCAGATGTTTAGGCCCACGGTGGCCTCAGCTTTTGAGCCCTGCTACCTCACACTACAAGACCCGCCTGCCTCCCCTACTTTAAGACACCTGCTTTTCCCACTCTAAGACACTTCCACCTCTTCTACTGTAGGACACACCTACCTCTCTTATAGGCCTCGCCCACCTCTTCTACAGGAGGACACCCCTATCTCTCATCCTATAGATCTCGCCCACTTTTCCCACTTTAAGACACTCCCATCTCTCCTATAATAAGAACCTTCCACCTCTTCTACTGTAGGGCACACCTACCTCTTTTCCCACTCTGAGACACTCACATCTCTTCTACAGGAGGACACCCCTATCTCTTGTCTTTAGGTCTCGCCCACTTTTACCACTATAAGACACTCCCACCTCTTCTTCTGTAGGACACTCCCAGCTCTCTTCTTATAAGTTTTGCCCACGTTTCCCACTCTACGACACACCCACATTCTCCCACTGTAAAACACACCTATCTCTCCTACTCTAAGACACGCCCAACTTTCCCACTCCAAGACACTCCCTCATCATCTACTGTATGACACTCCCACCTTCCCTATTATAAAAACACACCCACTTTTTTCACTCTAAGACACTCCTACATCTTTTACTATAAGACACGCCCACTTTTCCTACACTGAGACCCTCCTACCTGTCCCACAAAAATACAGACCCATGTGTCTCTACATGATTTAATTCCAGAAACTTCTCACCGAGGAAGGAAAGTACAGAAGTGCGCATCCTGCTTGCACACTACTGAGGGCAAGCAACCCTGGGTTGTGGTACTTGAACCCGCTATGGACCCGGTTTTAATTAAGGGCTAAGTGCCAATTGATGACTTTCTGGAAACCAGTTTAACTAATTAGAAGAAAATAATACACACTGAACACGGTGAGTGTGAACGACCGATTGAATCAACACGTCAGCGTTTAACGCTCAGTTTAACCTCGGAACGTCATCAGCAACAGAGTTTTCTGTAAGTGTGGGTCCGTGGGTAGGAACATCGAAAAGAAATACGTGGAATTGAGATCCAACTGGAAAAGTGGCGTCAGCATCACTTCCATGTGGTTTGATAACGGGGTGGCGAACACAGCGTGGAACAGAACGCGGCTGGGAATGAAAATGAGATCAGCGGTAACACAAGAGAGTCAATTTCAGTTTTATTTTCTTCCTGCACACACGCAACATCGTCACTGATATGTCTCTATGTTTATCTTTATATTTTATTACGAGCCCATTTCAAACACATACACAACAGATATACATAAAAATACTGAGAACCCGAAAGACTCAACTCAAACCAATCAGTAAGAAACAACTTTATTCAAAAACGCAAACGCCTTTTAAAAACGCTCTGAACCTGCTTCTATCAGCGTCGTAATCATGGCAGTAATAATTATCAATACTATTCAAACATTATTTGTTTTTTTTTGAAGCCGCTTAACCCTGGTGGGGTCACGGGGAGGCTGGCACCCATCTCAACCAACTCTGGGCGAAGGCAGGGTACACCTTGAACAGCTCATCAGACCGTTATAGGGCAAACACTCACACAACCATTCACACGCACTCTCACAGCTCGGATTTATAACTGCCAGTCAGCCGTCCGTAAATGAGTATGGACTGTGAGAGGAAACCGGGGTACCCCGAGGAAACCCATGCTACACAGATAGGTGATGCAAACACCACACAGATACACCCTTGTCAAGCCCGGGAACCCAGAACCTTCTGGCTGTGAGGCAGATGTGTAACGACTGTCCACCACACCCATTTCTTTCTTTCTTTCTTTCATTCTTTCTTTCTTTCTTTCTTCCTTTTCTTGTTTTATTTTTTAAATTATTCATTTAACAGTGACTTTACCATTTTTTTTTTTTTCACAATATCTGTTCATGCGATGGTTAATGTTATGGAATGTCCGTGTGGGTTCTGTCACTGCTGTGATTTGCCGATTTTATTCTTTTCATGTTTAACTTTCCTTTTTGTGCTTTCTCTCGCTCTCAGTTTCCTCCTTCCAGTGAGATCGCTCTTAATTATTTTTTAATGCTGGGGAGAGGGGGTGTGTGTGTCTCTGAAACTGAAATTGGATCTTTTTAAAAATCGGTCTCGCTAATTTGGTCAAGTGTTAATTTGCGCTATTTAAATGATGTTAGTGTGCCAATTAGTTGACCTAATCTGAGCTAGCTGAGAGTCAGTGCAATGTGAGTGGAGTTATTTATGTCCATGTGAGAACCTCTAATTTAATCTGACTCCCTTTGGCGATCACACACACACACACACACACACACACACACACACACACACACACACACACATATCATATTAACACCCCCCTGGTTATCAGTATCAGCTAAGTTTGTTACACACACTGTGTTTAAGCCCCACCCATATCACGGTCATGTCTGACTGGTTAATGATCTTTGTTAGCATTTAATTGGGTGGGTTCTTTTTTAAATGGATGATGACGTGCTCAATGCCGTGCTCGATTTCAATTACAGTTTTCTGGTTTCGTTTACAGTGTGGGCAAAACCTGAAAGCTAATTTGTTCTTGTGACTAAATGAACAGGATATTTGAACTGTAAGCTGAGTGTTTGATCATCAGTCAGGTTCTGCATTCTGTGTGTGTGTGTGTGTGTGTGTGTGTGTGTGTGTGTTAGATTTTTGCTAATTAAGCTTCCTCAACTCAAACGGAGCCTCTCCTTTGCTTTGTGCTGTGAACAAACATGATTAAAAGAGAAAGACACTGTGTGTGTGTGTGTGTGTGTGTGTGTGTGTGTGTGAGAGAGAGAGAGAGAGAGAGAGAGAGAGAGAGAGAGAGATCCAGGCAGCAGTTTGGTGATCGTTCAGTGTATTTGGCGGCGACGGAGTCATTTCGCTTCACCTGGAATACGAACAGAGGGTAAATTTACTATCTGAATCTCTTAGTGAAAGTCACAATGAATTAACTTAGACAAACAGTAATATGAAATTAATGCAGCCATGAGGCGGGGGGGGGGGGGCACTAACCAGTGTCTCTCCCCCTTATGCCGGTCCCAAGCCCGGATAAATGCAGAGGGTTGCGACAGGAAGGGCATCCGGCGTAAAACTTCTGCCACATTAAAAATGCAAATGGTCAAAACAAAATTCATACCGGTTCGGTCGAGGCCTGGGTTAACAACGACCGCCATCAGTGCTGTCAACCAACAGGGTGCTGATGGAAATTGGACTACTGTTGGTTGGAGACATCGGAGAAGGAGAGTCCGTAGGCAGAGAGAGAAGAGGAAATGCGTGAGCCTAGGACTGAGAGTAGGGACTTTGAATGTTGGAACTATGCAAGGAAAAGATAGAGAGCTGGCTGTGCAGAGGAGGAAGGTGGACATACTGTGTGTTCAGGAGACCAGGTGGAAAGGTAGCAAGGCTAAAAGCTTAGTAGCAGGATTTAAGCTGTTCTATCACGGTGTGGATGGGAAGAGAAATGGAGTCAGAGTCATCTTGAAGGAGGGGTTGGTCAGGAATGTTCCAGAAGTGAAAAGAGTGTCAGACAGAGTGATGAGTCTCAAGTTAGAAATTGAAGGCGTGATGGTCAATGTTGTTAGTGCTTATGCCCCACAGGCAGGATGTGAGCGAGAAGAGAAGGAGAGATTCTGGAGTGAGTTAGATGAAGTGATGCAGAGTATCCCCAGAGGTGAAAGAGTGGTCATTGGGGCAGACTTCAATGGACATGTTGGTGCAGGCAACAGAGGGGACGAGGAAGTGATGGGCAGGTTTGGTATCCAGGACAGGAACACAGAAGGACAGATGTTGATCGATTTTGCAAAAAGGATGGAAATGGCTGTGGTGAATACTTTCTTCAAGAAGAAACAGGAGCATAGGGTGACTTATGAAAGTGGAGGTAGGAGCACACAGGTAGACTACATCTTGTGTAGGCGATGTGATTTGAAGGGTCAGTGACTGCAAAGTAGTAGTGGGTGAGAGTGTTGCCAAACAGCATAGGATGGTGGTGTGCAGGATGACGCTGATGGTGAGGAAGGTGAAGAAGGCAAAGGCAGAGCAGAAGACAAAGTGGTGGAGGTTGAAAAAGGAAGAGTGTCGTGTTGTCTTCAAGGAGGAGTTGAAACAGGCTTTGGATAGTCAGGACGTGCTTCCGGATGACTGGACAACCACAGCCATTGTGATCACGGAGACCGGTAGGAGAGTACTTGGTGTGTCCTCTGGAAGGAAAGTAGATAAGGAAACTTGGTGGTGGAATGAGGAAGTGCAGAAGTGTGTACAAAAGAAGAGGTTAGCTAAGAAGAAGTGGGACACAGAGAGGACCGAAGAGAGTAAACAGGAGTACAGGGAAACACAGCGTAAGGTGAAGGTAGCGGTGTCAAAGGCCAAACAGGGCGTATGATGACTTGTATGATAGGTTGGACAGTAAGGAGGAAGAAAATGATTTATACAGGATAGCACAGCAGAAAAATAGAGATGGAAAAGACATGCAGCAAGTTAGAGTGATAAAGGACAGAGAGGGAAATGTATTGACTGATGACAGAAGTGTGCTGGGAAGATGGAAAGAGTACTTTGAAGAGCTGATGAATGAGGAAAATGAGAGAGAAAAAAAGAGTAGAAGGGGTGACCGTTGAGGACCAGGAAGTAGCAAAGATTAGTAAGGGTGAAGTGAGGAGGGCATTGAAGAGGATGAAGAGTGGAGAGGCAGTTGGCCCTGATGACATACCAGTTGAGGTATGGAAGTGTCTAGGAGAGGTAGCAGTAGATTTTCTGACAAGCATATTCAACAAGGTCTTAGAAAGTGAGCAGATGCTGGAGCAATGGAGAAGTGTGCTTGTGCCCATTTTTAAGAACAAGGGAGATATACAGAGTTGTGGCAACTACAGAGGGATAAAGATGATGAGCCATACAATGAAGTTAAGGGAAATAATAGTGGAAGCTAGACTAAGGCAGAGGTCAGCATTTGTGAGCAACAGTTTGGTTTCATGCCAAGAAAGAGCACCACAGATGCAGTGTTTGCTTTGAGGATGTTAATAGAGAAGTACAGAGAAGGTCAGAAGGAGCTGCATTGTGCCTTTGTGGATCTGGAGAAAGCATATGACAGGGTACCGAGAGAAGAACTGTGGTATCGTATGAGGAAATCTGGAGTGGCAGAGAAGTATGTTTGAGTGGTGCAGGACATGTATGAGAGATGTAAGACAGTGGTGAGGTGTGCTGTCGGTGTGACAGAAGAGTTCAAGGTGGAGGTGGGACTGTATCAAGGGTCAGCTCTGAGCCCCTTCTTGTTTGCTATGGTGATGGACAGGCTGACAGACAAGGTGAGACAAGAATCTCCATGGACTATGATGTTTGCAGATGACATTGTGATCTGTAGTGAGAGCAGAGAACAAGTGGAGGAAAATCTAGAGAGGTGGAGGTATGCCCTGGAAAGGAGGGGAATGAAGGTTAGTCTCAGTAAGACAGAATACATGTGTGTGAACGACAAGGAACCAAGAGGAACGGTGAGGTTACAGGGGGCAGAGATAAAGAAGGTGGAGGATTTTAAGTACTTAGGATCAACAATCCAGAGCAATGGAGAGTGTGGAAAAGAGGAGAAGAAGCATGTGCAGGCAGGTTGGAATGGTTGGAGAAAAGTGTCCGGTGTGATGTGTGATAGGAAGGTATCAGCAAGAATGAAGGGAAAAGTGTACAAGACGGTGTTGAGGCCAGCGATGTTGTATGGTTTAGAAACAGTGGCCCTGTGGAAAAGACAGGAGGCAGAGCTGAAGGTAGCAGAGATGAAAATGTTGAGGTTCTCTTTGGGAGTAACGAGGATGGATAGGATCAGAAATGAGTACATCAGAGGGACAGCACATGTAAGATGTTTTGGAGACAAAGTCAGAGAGGCTAGATTGAGATGGTTTGGACATGTACAGAGGAGGGATAGTGAGTATATTGGCAGTAGGATGCTGAGGTTGGAACTACCAGGCAGAAGGCCCAGAGGAAGACCAAAGAGAAGATTTATGGATGTGGTGAAGGCGGACACGAAGGTCGTTGGAGTAAGAGTAGAAGATGCGGAGGATAGGGAGAGATGGAGGCAGATCATTTGCTGTGGCGACCCCTGAAGGGAACAGCCGAAAGGAAAAGAAGAAAGAAGAAGAAACAGTAATATGAAATTATATGCTTTAACCCCAAATGCATCACTTGTCTAGTGTTCTCCAGACGTCTGAATTCTTTGTTAACTAGCGACACAAATACAGATGCTCCCCGACTTACGTTTTTAATTGTTCCGGATGGCCGAACGTAAGTCGAAAGTGAATGTAAGTTGTTACAGTGACGTATGACGTGTGACGTATGATGCTCATACTGTACTTTCCATCCATAAGTACCATTACCCTATCTCATAAAACACCCCGAAATCAATTATTATCAACATAACATTGTAAAATAATATCAAATATATCAAATAATATCAACATTCATTTCAAATAAGTCACTTATTTATACCGAGTCACTTTACATGAATCTTAAAACAGCCAATCAACGCTTACAATATGTGAGGCGTTCAAAACTAAAAATAGTGTACTTGCGAAAGTAGTGTACTTGCTGTGGGTTTTAAGGACTTTTGGTCTTTCAAGTGAGCAAGACGCCATTGGACTCGTTTAGAACACAGCCTGCACTGATGTGACTCACCAGCAGAGCGGAGAGTTTTCTTTTTGTGGATTCGGGTTTTCATTCGTTTTACAACTATTTTTGCTCACTGAGTATGCATGGTAGATCGCACCGATCCAAGCAGATAGTTAATTCATCTTCGTGTTTGAGACTTGCACCCATATTTGCTTAGGATTACAAAAGTCCGCAAAACAGTGTAAACACAAAGATCAGAAGACGACGTCTTAACACAAGGGTAACACGCTATATATATAGGGGGGGCAGCGACAACTTTGTGGAGAGTGGGACTCGAACACCTTACCTTTGGATTAGCGATCCAGCGCCCTATACCATTAGACCACCACTGCCCCTATATATATATATATATATATATATATACAGTAAAACCTCCGCTGACGAACGCTTAAGCTCACAAACTTTTCACCTCAAGAACATTAAATTTGCGAGCATATTGTCTCTGCTGACGAACTAGTTTTCGGCGGACGAATCAAACCACGCGGTCGAACAGCGCCACGGTGGCGGCCACGAGAAGCTGACGCACGCTCACGGTGTCACAGTTCGTCACCCCCTTTCTTTGAGTGCGGAAGTGGTTTGTGTTTGCTAGACATTTTGGACCATATTGAGTGTACTTTTGCTATTATGGGACCGAAAAAGACCCCACCACAGGCGGAGATCATTGAAAAACACGAACGAGGTGTGCGTTTGTGTGACTCAGCGTCCCATTACCAGTACGCTAAGTCTACCACCATCCTTAAGAACAAGGAAGCTATTCAGGGTGCGTGTGTGGCTAAGGGTGTTTCCAAACAGTAGGCGTTTCCAAACACTCCTTCCAAACAGTAAGTCCCTCCCTCCCTCCCTCCCTCCCTCCTCCCACT
>CM045750.1:25909418-25929418 GCA_024760905.1 Plotosus lineatus | reverse complement strand
AGATGAATCATTGGAATAACATTGGGATGATGTTTTGATAAATTCTGAGAATATTGATATACAGAGGCTCCCGACTTACATTCATCATTTTATATATATATATATATATATATATATATATATATATATATATATATATATATATATATATATATATATATATATATTCCTAAGACTGTATACTTATGTTTATATTGATATTCATTAGGATTTGTACTTGTTGTTTGTATGCATCTCTTGAATAAAGTTTATTTACTTACACAAAAGAAAGAACTCTCCGCTTTGCTGGGAGACTGAATCAGTGCAGGCTGTGTTCTAAATGAGTTCAACGGCACCCTTGTACACTTGAAAGACCGGAAGTCTGTATAACCCACAGCAAGTACACTTCTTTTGCAAGTACACTACTTTCGGTATTGAGCGCTTCACATATTGTAAGCGTTGATTGGCTGAAGCTTCATGTAAAGTAACTCGGTATAAATAAGTGACTTATTTGAAATTAATGTTGATATTATTTGATATATTTGATATTATTTTACAATGTTATGTTTATAATAATTGATTTCGGGGTGTTTTATGAGATACGGTAATGGTATTTATGGATGTATAGTACAGTATGAGTGTCATACGTCACACGTCATACGTCACTGTGACAACTTACATTCACTTTCGACTTACGTTCGGCCGTCTGGAACAAATTAAAAACGTAAGTCGGGGAGCATCTGTACATCAGAACCAAATAAGCTTATATATTGTAATAACATTGTAATCACATCGTAATGACATTATCAAAAAGTCAAAATATGATTGATTCAAATCGAGTGATGGTATTGTGGTGTTGTGTCAGCGCACATTAAAATAATTTTTATATGAAACCAGAAGATATTTCTGGAACTCTCAAGTCTCTTCCCAGGCGTTTCCAAAGGAAAAAAGTCTGGATCTGACTGTGCACTTTTTTTAGCGACCTGTGTAATTTTTCATTATGAATGCAAAACAACAACAAACAAATAAATAATTTATTAACACAGTATTCAGAAATACAATAATATACTTTTACAATTTAATTGTGGATTTTTATCTCTTCTTTCACTATAGATAGGTCATTAATTACAACACCATCTGTACACACACACACACACACACACACACACACACACACACACACACACACACACACACACACCTGAGTGTGGTATTAAAGCTTGCTCAGCCTTACCTGTGAGACAGGAACATTAATTAGCACTAAATGGCGCTTTCTCTTCTCTCCTCTCTGCAGCATGTGATTTTCTTCCCAGTCGACGTTTTATCAGTAGACCTGCTCTGTGCATGGCGACACCCATGTGAGGCGTGAAATGCTCTTTTTTACACCAGTTCTCCAGCTGCATGTTCTCCTCATCGAGCCACGAGAAAGCGTATTTTTTAATGATTTTTAATGTGGAGGAAATATCGATGGGACTCTGATGTAAAATGAGGGAAACTAATCTGCAGCCTTCAAGTTACAGAGATTTAAACTGATTTGGATTTATTCAACAGGTTTATAAAGATAAATATAAATAAATGAACAAATAAATAAAATCAACGAATTTAATACAAATGATTAGAAATTATTTTATTGATTTAAAAATAAATGTATTGTTTTTAATATATGTATTATATTCAGTATTTTTGTGGTCTCTGTTTCTGCTGCGGATGTGGATTGTAGTAACGGTTTGCTGTATTTAAATTATTGACCACAGGAGGCGATAATCATCATTCATTCTCTGAAACACTTAATCCTAAACAGGGTCACGGGGAGACTGGCACCCATCTCAGCTGACTCCGGATACACCCTGGACAGCTCACCAGGCCATCGCAGGGCCAACAATCACACAACTGTTCATGCTCACTTTCACACCCCGGGGGATGTGGAACAGCCAGTTAACCTACAGTGCATGTTTTTGGACCGTGGGAGGAAACCAGAGAACCCGGAGGAAGCCCACACAAGCACGGGGAGAACATACAAACTCCACAGAGAAATCCCCAAGCTGGGAATCGAATCCAGGACCTTCTTGCTGTTAGACGGATGTGCTCACCACTGCAACACTGTGCCACCCTAGGCAATAATCAACCAATCAGAATCAAGTATTTAAATAACCTTTGCAATTAAATCTTTATTATGATTTTTTTTTAAATATATTTTTATCTATATGATCTTCTTCTTCTTCTTCTTCTTATTTTCCTTTCGCCTGTTCCCATTCAGGGGTCACCACAACGATTCACCTTCCTTCATCTCTCCCTATCCTCTGCATCTTCCTCTCTGACTCCAACTACCTTCATGTTCTCCTTCACCACATCCATGAATCGTCTCTTTGGTCTTCCTCTCGGCCTTCTGCCTGGTAGTTCCAACCTCAGCATCCTACTACCAATATACTCACTATCCCTCCTCTGTACATGTCCAAACCATCTCAATCTAGCCTCTCTGACTTTGTCTCCAAAACGTCTTACATGTGCTGTCCCTCTGATGGACTCATTCCTGATCCTATCCATCCTCGTTACTCCCAAAGAGAACCTCAACATTTTCATCTCTGCTACCTTCAGCTCTGCCTCCTGTCTTTTCCACAGGGCCACTGTTTCTAAACCATACAACATCGCTGGCCTCAACACCGTCTTGTACACTTTTCCCTTCATTCTTGCCGATACCTTCCTATCACACATCACACCGGACACTTTTCTCCAACCATTCCAACCTGCCTGCACACGCTTCTTCACCTCTTTTCCACACTCTCCATTGCTCTGGTTTGTTGAGCCTAAGTACTTAAAATCCTTTCTGTTTTGCAGGAAATATGAACATATTGCATTGATTTAAATATTAAAATATAAGAGTAAAATTTTGAAAATCAGGATTCGATCAAACAAAATAAAAAAAAAAAATCCAGATTTGAACAATTATAAAACTTTTGTGTGAAATAACTTTGAAATATTACTTTCTAATGTAAAAAGTGGGGCCGGTGGCGTAGTGGTTAGAGTGCTGGGATCATGATCGGGAGGTTGTGTGTTTGAATCCCAGTTAAACCCCCACTGTGCTAAGAGCCCTGGGCAAGGTCCTAACTGCAAGTGTGCCTCTGTTCACCCAGCAGTATAAATGGTACCAGTAATATATACTGGGAAGGGAACCTGCGATGTATGAGCGTCCCATCCAGGAGGAGATGAACTCCTGGTCGCTTCTCACTACGGAAACCAGGGATAAGCACCGCCCTGATGAGCCACTAGGCTCGGGTGGAAAGCCAACAGACTTTATCTTCACTTTTTTATATAAAAAGAAGGTTCTGGCTTCGAAGCCAGGGAGTGTTGGACTTACTATGGTCTGGTCAGATATTCAGGGTGTACCGTGCCTTCACCAAATGTCAGATGAAATAGGTTCTAAACCTTCCATGACCCTAGTAGGATTAATTGGTTCAGGAAAAAAAGGTGACAGAAAATAAAATGTCTCACTTTTTTTTTTTTTCGAGATAAAAGAACTACAGAGTAGAGATTCAGCATTTATATATGTATATATATATATATATATATATATATATATATATATATATATATATATATATATATATATATATATATTATATACAAAAATAAAAGGACAGGACAAAGACTTTCTATTGAAGCTGCATTTATCACTACAGATCTTTTTCGAGGGGTGGTAAAACCATCCTCTCTCTTCAGGTGTTTATAGAAGTCCACCTTCTTCTATAATCACCTCAAGTGAGCGGATGGTTTCACCACCCCTCCTAACAGGTCTGTAGTCATAAATGGAGCTTCAATAGAAAGTCTTTGTCCTGTCCTTTTATTTTCGCTTATTTGCTCTACCAAAAAGTATTGAGCACTCTCCTACGGAAGGATCTACTCAGAAAATCATATATATATATATATATATATATATATATATATATATATATATATATATATATATATATATATATATATATATATATATATATATATAAACCTCACATTTTATTCAGTCTGTTTATATTCATATATATTTTTCCTTCCTTTGCTTTATGCCTGTATGAGGTTTACATACTTCCTCTCGACGTTTCGCTGAGTCTGACATCACATACTCATGCAGTAGGTTAGAGGAGACCCTGGTACTGAAAGTACTGAAGGTACTAAAAATGTCATTAATGATCAGCAGGGCCATGAAGAAACATTCTTGCTCAGTATGGCAGGAAAAAAAAAAAAAAAAAAAAAAAAAAAAAAAACAACTTCAATCAAGAATCTAATAACTTTATTTATGCTAACATTCCTGCAGAGATACAGATTATTATGAGCAATCAATCATTTAATGAATGTATTTACTCACTGGGACCCGGCTATGTCTGTCTGTGTGTGTGTGTGTGTGTGTGTGTGTGTGTGTGTGTGTGTGTGAGTTAGACGGTTAGCGCTAGTGTGTGTGTAATTTTAGCATGTCCTCATTAAGTGGCTGTACTGGGTGAAGGCTGCTGGCCTCATTTAAAACTAAACACTTAACTTTATTGCTCGTTTCGCCCGCCCTCATCTTCAGTCCTCTCGTCTCATTTTATTTCCTCCCCAATGTACTCGGGCCAATTAACATCGTCTTCATTAGGCGCCTCCTTTCAGACCCCCCCCCCCCCCACACACACACAGGGAGAGTTTGACATACTACCCCCCCAAAAAAAAAAATTCTATCAAATCTCTCATCAGTTAAACATGAACTATAATTGTATCATGTGCTTCATAACGGAATAAAAGTAATACAAGTCTCCTCATACAGTGATACATTTCTGAATGTTAGCATCTCACAGAGCCACGATTGCCAACAAATGCTACGATTTTTGGATCTGAGAACTTTTCTGGCGAATATCGGAGTAAATCAGGTTTCAAATCGATCATCGAACAGGCAGCAACAATCAACTGTTGGGCAGTGGTGGCCTGGTGGTATAGGGTGCTGGATCACTGATCCTAAGGTTGGGGGTTCAAGTCCCACTTTCCACAAGGTTGTCACTGTCTCCCCAGTGCAGCTAACTGGGCTATCAAAAGGCCAGACATGTCTCTCAATGTCTGTGATAAGAAGCATGAAAAAGAGCCATTGCTGAATTTCATCAAGAGTAGCTGCACAGCCGTCAAGCATGTTTCTTCCCTGTGATGGCCAGTGAGCTGTCCGGGGGTGGGGGGTGGGGGATAAGAGAGAGCAGATATATGCAAGGGCCAGTGATGCCAGAAGCATGCCAACACTCCAGTAACAATCAAATGTTTGCAAAAGTGTTTGTGTAACACGGTTGGTGAACATTAGCATCAGTATGCAAATGTTAGCGACACTGTTTGTGACTATTAGCAGCTACTCCGCCCCCTTTTCCTACTATATTGGAATTTTTGGACTTTTTTCCTGACTCATGATTCTTAGAGTGTCACCAGGTGGCAACAACCCCAAATTCACCCCAACTCCAGTTAGCAGCTGTACCCCAGTATGAGCGAAGTCATCATCATCATCATCATCATCTTCCACTTAGTCCAGGGTCGGGTCGCGGGGGCAGCAACCTAAGCAAAGAGGTCCAGACATCCCTCTCCCGTGCCACTTCCTCCAACTCTCCCGGGGGGACACAGAGGCGGTCCCAGACAAGCCGATAGACATAGTCCCTCCAGCGTGTTCTAGGTCGACCCCGGGGTCTCTTCCCGGTTGGACATGCCCAAAACACCACACCAGGGAGGCGTCCGGGGGGCATTCTGACCAGATGCCCGAGCCACCTCAACTGGCCCCTCTCAATGCGGAGGAGCAGCGGATCTACTCCGAGCTCTCCCCGGATGGCGGAGCTTCTCTTTTCTGAGCGAAGTGTCGGCGTTATAGGAAATGTTTAAATTCCTTTTCACTCTCTCCGCCCTACAATCACTGTTTTACTGCGTAAAGCTGCTTTGCGACAATGTCAATTATAAAAAGGGCAAATACAAATAAAACTGAACTGAACTGTAAGCTTCAGGTGTCTCTGCTATGTTTTTGTTGCTAATGGTTCAGTTTTCAATACAAGAGACTCCACTTTTCCTCCAGGTTCCCCGGTTTCCTCCCACAGTCCAAAAACATGCACAGTGGGTTAATGGCTGTTCCAAATCACCCCGAGGTGGGAGTATGAGGAAGTCATGTGAGCCACAGGAAGCTGTTCTGATTGCCGTGAAAGGGAGGTACATCCCGAACAGCTCGCCAGGCTTCAAAGGGCCAATAATCCTTCAGAATTAGTAGAAATTTGAATCAAACAGTTAGCCTAATTTGCATATCTGTGGAGTGCAGGAGGAAACTCGAGTATCCAGAGGAAACCCACGCAAGTATGAGAACAATCAAACTTCACACCAAAGCTTAAGAATCAAACCCAGGACCTTCTTGACAAGAGACGGACGTCCTAACCACGGCGCCAGCATTCTGCAGCTGAAATCTACATCCTGTATTTAAATATTTCAATTGTCCACATTTGCAGGCTGTTTGATTGAACTTTCAACCGTAAAGTGATCTCATAGAACTATTTTATTTTATTTATTTATTTTTAAACAAATGCAGCGATTTCATACCAACTAATTACAGGGTTTTCAGATTCTACACCCATAAAAAAGGTGAGAGTTTATATATCTTTCTTGTTTTATTTACATATTTATCTCTCAAATTAGTAACATCCATCACCTTTAAAGATGTGCGATAATATTTCCAGAACGTACAGCTTTCAGAATTCCTCTCTGAACTTAATATAAACATATCACATCCGACTAATAAATAACACACAGTAACTATCTTGAGTGTGTGCGTGCGTGTGTATGTGTGTGCGTGCGTGTGTATGTGTGTGCGTGTGTGTGTGTGTGTGTGTGTGTGTGTGAGTGTGTGCGTGCGTGCGTGCGTGCGTGTGTGCATGTGTGCGTGTGTGCATGTGTGTGTGTGTGTGCATGAGTGTGTGCGTGTGTGTGTGTCTTTAGAGAGAAGCACACAAATCCCATGGAGCCACAGTCACACTGTTAATTAGCCAAATTAGTCAGAGCAAACCAAACTCCAAGGTGACACATGTGAACATCACCATGACAACAGCATATAGCTAAAGTGGAGGGAGGAAGTAGGGCATGAGGCTTCCCACTCTCTCTCGCTCTTTCTCTCTCTCTCTCTCACACACACACACACACACACACACACACACACACACACACACACACACACACAGTCACTCAGTACTGTCCATCTCTCATCGATTTAAAAGTTGATTAAAAATTATTATTTCCTCCCTCGTCCTATAAATAATTCATGGGTACATAATTACAGCAGATTTGCAAAGAAGAAAATGATTTAATTTAGCCATGGGGTGTGAGTCTTGCGATTACCTGTGGCTAAATGTGGATGATTTGATTACCGTGACAACTCTGACCCTCATACACAACAAGAGAGAGAGGGAGAGAGAGAGAGAGAGAGAGAGAGAGAGAGAGAGAGAGAGAGAGAAAGTGAATGAGTGAGGGAGAGTTGATAACAGAAAAATGTGTGAAAGTGCACATTCTTAATATATGATAATAAAATCTGCATAGATTTGACTATTAAGGTAGCCATCTGTCTCGTTATTACTCTTTCATTCTGCATCTTTAATTTCCAGCGGATGATGTCGGCTTCTGTTCCATGAAAACCATCAGCCTTTATTCACTCCAGCCGTGGGGAATTGAAAAAAAAAAAAAAAAAACATACACGCAAACTGTTTTTTTATAAACTACGAGTCACACGTTCACTGTGTTCTTATAGGGCAGGTCATGGTTGTATGGATACATGTAGTGGTACAGTTCTGAATTTATTTGGCAACAAGAAATAACACCTGGAAAGTGCATACCTCCACCAAGCACATCAACCCCATGACTTATATGTTGCATAATGTTAAAAACTGTTCCATGGTACTTCTTCCTTTCCTTTCGGCTGTTCCCTTCAGGGGTCGCCACAACGAATGATCTGCCTCCATCTTGTCTCACCTCATCTGTCAGCCTGGCCATCACCAAAGCAAACAAGAAGGGGCGCAGAGGTGACCCTTGATGCAGTCTCACCTCCACCTTGAACTCTTATGTCACACCGATAGGACACCTCACCACTGTCTTACATCTCTCATACATGTCCTGCACCACTTCTCTGCCCCTCCAGACTTACTCATGCAATACCATAGTTCGTCTGTCGGAACCCTGTCGTATGCTTTCTCCAGATCCACAAAGGCACAATGCAGCTCCTTCTGACCTTCTCTGTACTCCTCTATTAACATCCTCAAAGCAAACACTGCATCTGTGGTGCTCTTTCTTGGCATGAAACCAAACTGTTGTTCACAAATTCTGACCTCTGCATTTAGTCTAGCTTCCACTATTCTTTCCCATAACTTCATCATATGGCTCATCAACTTTATCCCTCTGCAGTTGCCACAACTCTGCCCGTCTCCCTTGTTCTTAAAAATAGGCACCAGCACACTTCTCCTCCATTCATCCGGCATCTGCTCACTCTCTAAGACCATGTTGAATTTTCTTGTCAGAAAATCTACTGCTATCTCTCCTTGACACTTCCATACCTCCACCTGTATATCATCAGGACCAGCTGCCTTTCCACTCTTCATCCTCTTCAATGTTCTATTGTTCTATGTAATATGTTCAACCATCTACAATGCTGTAAAATCTTGCTGATTGCTGTAGTGGTTTGCACGTTCGCTTCACAGCAACAGGATCCTGGGTTCGATTCCCCAGGTCTTGGCTAGAACGTTTCCATGTACAGTTACCATACCTTTCCTCCGGATGCTCCAGTTTCCTCCTACAGTCCAAAGAGATACACCTTATACTAATGGTCTGTTCCAAATTGCCCCTAGCTGTAAGTGTGGGTGTGAATAGTTGTCTTTGTGTTGGCCCTGTACTGGTGTAGGCTGTACCATGAGTTTACCCAGAGTTGGCTGAGATAGCCTCAAACCTCTTTACAAATGAGGGATCCAAGAAGCATTAAGTGGTTTGGCAAATGGAGCCCATCTCTGGGTGAAGATATGTAAATCCTGACCAGCCTACACGTCTATTGCAGGGCAACAATTTGTTCTATGGTGGTTTGGGACAATTAGCATATTTTAGCATTAGCATGACTACATCTATTTGGAAGTGTGTGCGTGTGTGTGTGTGTGTGTGTGTGTGTGTGTGTGTGTGTGTGTGTGTGTGTGTGTGTGTGTGTGTGTGTGTGTGTGTGTTAAATTGTTGGCCATGACCCTACCCTGGCACTAAGTGCATTTTATTGTGATAAAAACACCATCAGCAACTTTTAGGTGAAGAAAGGTTTGAGAATAAAGGCCAAGAGGAGGACGAACTTGAGCTCCAACAACAAACACACAGTTAAACCTATTGTTGGTTTGTGTTTTGTTGTCTCTGGTTTTTATGTTCTAAAGTTTGAATTGAGGCTCGGGGAAAACTTTTGCATCTCAAAGCTGTTGACAGCTGACCTTTCAAACCAACCATTAAGCTTTGTCCAAAACCCAGGCTTTTAACTAATCCGGAAAAACAAACGAAAAAAACAAAAAGAAAAACCAAACAAACAAACAAACAAAAAAAAACCCCAATCAAACTATTATATGAGTCAGTTTAATTTGAAACAATAAATGGAAAGCTTTGATGCAACAAACTTTCCACAAAACCACACAGAGCAGACAAGTTAAATTTTAATCGAATACCAATATTACTGATTTAATAATCCTGCAGTTTGTCTCTTAGACTCGTGTAGCGTTCGCTACTATCGTCACTCGTGGGTGTGGTCTATTCATCTTCTAATTTTAATGAGAGATATTTATAATTCAGTCAGTGATGGTCTAGTGGTATAGGGTGCTGGATTGCTGATCCTCAGGTTGGGGGTTCGAGTCCCCACAAGGTTGTCACTGTCCCCCCCAGTGCAGCTAACTGGGTTATCAAAGGCGGGTCATGTTTCTCACTGCCTATGGTGAGAGGTTCATGTAAAAGAACCATTGCTGACTTTCGCAAAGAGGAGCTGCAAAGCCGTCAGCGTGTTTCTGTCCCATGCTAAAGGGTTGTGTCAGGAAAGGCATCCGACGTTAAAAACCATCGCCAAATCAAACGTGTGAATCATTCGCTGTGACGACCCCTGAAAAAGGGAAAAAGCCGAAAGGAAATCTCATCTCTCATTTATTCACCAAACCATTTGAATGGAGCCTATCTCAACTGACTCTGCCCTGTACACTTCGAACAGCTCATCAGTCCATCATATTGAAACAGCAGTTTCAAAAAAGTAAGGAGCATGCCATCAAACTGTAGAAAGAAACCAGAGTACACAAATGAAACCCACATAAGCGCTCGGCGAAGAAACAGACTCTATGTCCAAACGCTGGGACCCTTTTGCTCTGCAAGGCAGATTCACTAACCATTATGCTACCGTGCCATCCTCAGAATGATTGACTCTTGTGGTGATATGATTTACACACGGCTGAAAACCAGATACTGATGGATGTCTCAGACGGTAGGAAGCTAATCTTGTTGAACTTATCCAGTGTTTAAACATCAGATATTTTTCATTTGTTGGTGTTAAGTTTAGGATATTGAAAAAAAAAATGGACCCAGCATATATTGCTGGATGTTACCACATAGCAAGTTCTCACAGCCAATCAGCATCACAGTATATATAGTGATGTACAACCACAGCTAGATCCCTCTCTTTACTCATTCACAGAACAGCCTGATCATATTAAGTGTGCTGGAAGGCTGTCACCTATCTCAGCTGACACCGACTTGACACCGACTGAAGGCAACCGAAACACCACACCAAACCATTATAGAGTGCAGATTGGCCAACCCTCCCAAAAACAAAACAAAAACAAACAAACAAACAAACAAACAAAAAAACAACTCAATGGTATAAACATGGTTGAAGTATTGCGTTCATGTAGCCTTCAGCACAGAAGCTCTTCTAAAACTTGCTAAAGCATAGTGGTTGTAGTAAAAGAGGCGTGGCCTGTAGGTTTTGGTTCCGCTAAATATAGTAGTAGTAAGTATCATTAATATCAAACATCCCTGATGTAGAACGAAGAATGAAGCATTAATATAAGGTGCTGAGAGGATAAAGCCACGCCCGTCTTCGCAGGAAATGTCAACACCTGGAGCGACAGAACGAGCCGTAGAGCAGTACACTCATTCCAACTGTGTCGGTCCCAACTGTATTTATTAAGGTTCATGTTTGCATGATGGCGCGCACGCACACACACACACACACACACACACACACACACACACACACACACACACACACACACACACACACACAAAGAGTGCAACAGAGCTATTAATACAATTGTCAAAATTAAGTAATGCAGTTTTGTAGCACCAGTTTTCAGAAGTGTGTGTGTGTGTGTGTGTGTGTGTGTGTGTGTGTGTGTGTGTGTGTGTGTGTGTGTGTGTGTGTGTGTGGAGCCAATTAATGCTACTTCATTAGGGTTCCATGGTGGGCTCTGCTCACACAGTAATTAAAGCTTCTTCATGTAATCATCTCCTCAGATTCGTGTATGATTTTTTTTCCATGCTTTTGGAAAATCACGATCTTAAACACACCATATGTTTGAAATCTCTCTCTCTCTCTCTCTCTCTCTCTCTCTGTCTCTGTCTTGCCTCTCCTCTCTCTCTCTTTCTCCCCCCCCTCTGTGTTTGTTTGTCTGTCTGTCTCTCTCTCTCTCTCTCTCTCTCTCTCTCTCGCTCTCTCTCTCTGTCTCTCTCTCTCTCTCTCTCTCTCACATTCACAAACACACACACACACACACACACACACACACACACACACACACACACACACACACACACACACACAGAGTTGGATTAGCATCCAATTTCCCTTGTGCATGACTTTCTACCAACCCTTGTCTTTTTTTTAATATTGGAAATGCAACAAAGGCAGAGCGCATAGTCAGTGAGTAACACCAGTTGTAGCCCACAGAACATATGCACAATTACCACCATCGCTTCTTTCCACCACTCGCCTCTAAAAGTGCTCGGGATTAGCCGAGCTCTGAGATGAAAGTGACGGAACAAATCTGCCGTCGCCTCGCACTGCCTGCACACAGAGCCGGAGAGCTGAAGTGGGAAAGGGGGCAGATTTAATAATCTCCCTTCGAGGCCTCCGGGGCTGAACGAGACGCTACGGTGTCGATACCGCCGCCGTATTTGCTCTGCTGTGCTAATGCTCACTCAAATGTCATGTTTTTTGAGAGCGCCGGGATGAATACACAGTTGGAGCCGCATGAACCGCGAGCTGAAGGAGGACTGCATGATGATGACGGTATAGCAACTTCAGAAATGAACATGAAACTACTTAATGAACCGTAGTCTAGCACCAAGCATGCAGGGTAAATCACGGGCCGGCTCCTCTGAAGAGGAAAACTCGATATCTGGTTTGGACTGATACGAAGGAGCGTATACGCCGAGTGGAATTACTTACATGTGGCCTTTCTCGGAGGTTTTACGTAGACGACTCGACTCATCACTCGTCGCCACTGTGGTGGAAACATTTCTCAGGCAGACGACAAAACAAAGTAGATTGTTCGCCTGGAAGTGCAGATGAGAGGAAACCAGGGTTGGACCGAAAGAACTCCCAAACCCCTTCACCCCTCTTAAGCCGCCAAGTAGGCGGGCTTGTTGTTTATTTATTTGTCGGCTTCTTACCAACTTCCTGTCCACAGTTTTTGACAGGCGGCTTTGAAGTTGTCGTGATGGATTAGGGTATAGGCGATAACCCATTTTCTGAACCACTGAACCCTAATTAGGCTCATAGGGAGACTGGTGCCCATCTCACCCAACTTTGGGAAAGGGCAGAGTGCACCCTGGATGGCTCACCAGTCCATCAAAGGGCAAAAGCACTCTGACGGTTATGCAGCTCCTCTTTAGGAAAGCCAGCAATGGTTCTTTCACTTGAACCTCCCATCACAGACAGTGGGAGACATAGCTGGCCTTAGATAACCCAGTTAGTGCACTGGGGGGACAGCAGTGAGCATCAGTAATCCAGTACTGTACCACCGGGCCACCCCACCACTCCCTATGACCCAAGGATGTTCTCATTAAAATTTACTGAGACTACATGGACGACATCATAAAAAAATGACAAAAAAAAAATAAAAGCTATCCAGGCAGCACTGTGGCGCAGTGGTTAGCACATCTGCCTCACAGCGTGACGTGCCCGATTTCAATTCCTGAGCTCGGCACACTTTGGTGTGGAGTTTGCATGTTCTTCCCTGTGCTTGCGTAGGTTTCCTCAGGCTGTGAGTATGAATGTTCCTGTGCGTGGGTTGACCCTTCAATAGCCTCGCAACCTGTTCAGAACGTATCCCGTCTTTGCCCAGAGTGGGCCACAGTGGGTACCAGCCTCCTTGTGATCCTAAGTAGGATTAAGTGGCTTAGAAAATGAATGGATGTAAAATATCCCACATTTCACCCGGAACTGATTCTGATTCGGTGGTAATTTAAATATTACATGGTGAACTGATTTTTTTTTGGAAGTGTGGTAGTGTAATGGGCCCAGCAGGGGGTGCTGTACACTTCATTTTTATGACTCGGGTGAGGTTTACACACTTCAAGTGCTCTTGTTTTTAATGTTCCTTTTTAATTTGGGAATGTTATGACTTGAGTCTCACTCTGTAAACCTGAAATGTAAATGTGTTGTGCGAGACACTCCTGCACGACCGTCCCCAAAGGAATTCCAGCTGCAGTTATTTTCGTTGCGCTTTCGAGCACTTTACGAGTTCCACATCACCGCCCTGTCCTACTCAGTTTAGTTTTCAAAAGCTACTTGCTAAAAAAGCTACTTTGGTTGGAGATGAACATGTTGGCAAAAAAAGAAAAATGTCCCAGATGCTGCTGTAAACTTGATAAACTCCATCCGAGAAAGGAACCGAGTTGGAAGAATGAGATAGATGATGGACAGTTGCACTCATGCTGCGCAGTTTCAGAATCAGTGATTTCACCACTTATCTTACAAATACACAGACACACACACACACACACACACACACACACACACACACACACACACACACACACACACACACACACACACACACACACACACACACAGAGCAGTGGTCTGCCACACACCCGGAGAGCAGTTGGGGTTTAGGTGCCTTGCTCAAGGGCACTTCAGCCATGAAGGTGGAGGAAGGCAAGGTGCAGCTATTTCCCTCTCTGTCACCATACATACAGCCTGCTGGTTCAGAAATTGAACCAACAACCCGCTTCTCTATCCACGAGGCCACAGCGACCCCAAACATCCTATGCTGGTTTCCACACACAAACCAAAGATGTACACATTACGCTAATTGGTTGTTCCAAATTGACCCTACGTGTGCCTGTAGTGTTGAAAGTTGACAAATTCTAATTCTAACCCTGACGGCTGAAATAGGGTTCCGCCTCCCTCGTGATCCCAATAAGATTAGTTCAACAAATGAATAAAAAATGAAATAAAAAAAATCACATGTAACCATAACAGCCATCCATTTCTTTCACCAACACAACAAGTTTTAGTGAAACCACACACACACACACACGCACACACACACACACACACACACACACACACACACACACACACACACACACACACAAACACACACACACACACACACACACACACACACACACACACACACACACACACAAACACACACACACACACCTATACGCACATCTGTATACCTGTGATGAGGCCTGAAAGGTCTCCTGACAAATACTGAGAACTTTTGGACTAAACTCCGCCTGCTAAGCCCTCAGGCAGTCACATCGCGCTTTAACCTCTGATTGCGGCTTTAAAAGATTCCACAGAAAGTTCGAGCTTCATTCTCTTTCTCTCTCAGAGCGGAGGCTGTATCTTTCCCCCACCCCCCTGTTGCCCAGATAGCACCATTAATTTAAAATGTCTGGCCCGGTTTGCTTTGGGGCATCATCACCTGGTCATCTCTCTCTCTCTCTCTCTCTCTCTCTCTCTCTCTCTCTCTCTCTCTCTCTCTTGGCCATTCTTCCCAATGAAAAAACAAGGCATCAGTAAGAAAAGCAATATGGCCTTATCAACCCTATCGGCAAAGCAACACCCCCCCACCCCCCCCGCATCATCCTCTCCCCCCATACCACCTCCACCACCACCACCACCACCACTTGTACTCACATCTCTTGTATTTCTATCAGTGTGGGGACATTCACTGATAGAATACATTGTCTAGTACCACTACCTTAGTCTTAACTTTAACCATCAACCTTTACCCTCGCCCGAACCGGACGCCAATTCTAACCTGAACCCATCAACCAAGTTATAACCCTCAAACAGCCTTTTAAAGAAATGAGGACCAACAAAAACGTCCTTACTTTCTGAAAAATGTCCTCAGTATGTAAGATATGGACGTGTACAGTATATACAGCATTTACATTTCATCAAGGGCATTTGGGGCAGTGGTGGTCTAGTGGTATAGGGCGCTGGATCGCTGATCCAAAGGTTGGGGGTTCGAGTCCCACTCTCCACAAGGTTGTCACTGTCCCCCCCAGTGCAGCTAACTGGGTTATCAAAGGCGGGCCATGTCTGTCACTGTCTATGGTGAGAGGTTGATGTAAAAGAACCATTGCTGACTTTCGTAAAGAGGAGCTGCAAAGCCGTCAGCGTGTTTCTGTCCCTCGCTAAAAGGGTTGTGACAGGAAGGGCATCCGACGTAAAAACCTCTGCCAAATCAAACGTGCCAATCAGATGATTCACTGTGGCGACTCCCGAGTAAAAGGGAAAAAGCTGAAAGGAAGACAGACAGACATTTCATCAAATTCTAAATCTACTGTGAGACAATTCATCAGATTCGTTATGAAAATAAAATGACATGATTACACCTCATAACGATTATTCCCAACATCTCTTCTTCTTCTTCTTCTTCTATTTCTTCTTCCTCTTCTTCTTTTTGTTGTTGTTGTTATTGTTGTTGTTGTTGTTCTTCTTCTTCTTCTGATGATGATGATGATTATTGTTATTATTATTAGTGTTCATCTTCTTCTTCTTCCTCTTCTTTTTTGTCTTCTTCATCTTCTTTTCTTCCACTTCTTCCTGTTTCTTCTCTCTTCTTCTACTCATAGATGTTTTGTGTTAAAAGTTGAGTTGCACGTTCAAAATGTTGATCGGATTGACGTGAACTGTGCTGGTACATTTCCCCCTGATATTCCATCGACATCCCCCTTTTTTCATTTTTCTGTCCATTTTAGTCCCATAGATTTTGAAGCTGAGCTTTTCCGACCTGCTCTAATCTGGCATGTCGTCAATATAACTTCACATTTTTATTTATTTTTAAGAAAATTCTCACTGGACACATTGTGAATAACACTAAGCGTCTCCATACCTCGTTCCTCACCGCTAATACTCTCGCTCTTTCCTCTTTTCCCTCCCATTGACTTTCACTCAGTTTTTATGCCTTACGGCTTCTCACATGTTGGTGGATTTCGTTGTTTTATGCTCCATGCATTCAATGAACACATTTAACTGCTCTTTGTTCTTTCCTTCCTTCTTTTTCATCCCACCATTGTTCGATTAGAAACCAATGGTGATACTCCTCCTACATTATTTAAAGTAAAATCAAAATGTGTTTATACCGTGTACGCATTTATCCGACACTTATCCATCTCACCGTCTATTTTTCATTCATCCTTCCATCTCTCTGTAACATGAAGTTTCATTTTTATTTATATATATATATATATATATATATATATATATATATATATATATATAAAACACCTCCACGTGATCCTTAAATGGTTCAGCAAATAAATTAATATTTTTGAGATTTTTTTCCCCACCTGTTTTCTGTAACTCATGGCCTGTGAAACTCTGATGGATTAAAACTACGATGGCGACTGAAACAGTTGCAGAGCCTTTTCCACATCCTCTGTGATTTTATTTCGGTTATTGCACCTCTCTTTGAGTCACTGTGGTGTTTTACGGCTCCCTGGATGCGTGCAGGTTGAAATCCACCTTCCCCCCAGCGGTTAATGTGAGCCGGTCCAGGTGGCCGCTGCAGCTGTATGTCTCACGCTGAGAACAGGAAGTAACTTTTCTCTTCTCCTTCATGATCACACCCATACACACTCAAATCTCTCTCTCTCTCTCTCTCTCTCTCTCTCTCTCTCTTTCTCTCTCTCTGTTTCTCACACCTGTTCTCTCAGTTTTCATGTGAATCTCAGGTAGATATGTGTAGACGAGATGCTACAATCTAACACAGAGGAATAAACGTGATGTGAGGATGAGGACAGAAGAGAAGAGCCCTGAGTGAGTGACACTTCAGCCCAACCTTTAGTGCCACACTGATGTACTCAAGAGAGATGATCAGGACACACACACACACACACACACACACACACACACACACACACACACACACACCCGCACTGAAAATGAAAAAGACCCCTGAGAGACAAAAATGAATAAAGATAGCAACAGAAGAAAGAGAGAGAGAGAGAGAGAGAGAGAGAGAGAGAGAGAGATTAAATACCAACAACAATAAGTGTATATAATAAAAACACACACATTTATTATGAAATTAATTGGAAGATGAAATAATTGAATAGATAGATAGATAGATGGATGGATGGATGGATGGATGGATGGGTGGTTGGGTCGGTGGGTGGGTGGATAGATAGATAGATAGATAGATAGATAGATAGATAGATAGATAGATAGATAGATGGATGGATGGATGGGTGGTTAGGTCGGTGGGTGGGTGGATAGATAGATAGATAGATAGATAGATAGATAGATAGATAGATAGATAGATAGATAGATAGATAGATAGTCACTATCAGAAATATGTTGTCACTCTGAGATTTTTAATAGAAAATCCCATCAACTGCGGTGGATTCGATTCTCACTATTTTTATATTTTTGAACTTTACAGTTCATCACTCATTAGCTACCCAACTGTCAGAGTGAGCTATATATTATTTATTTATTTATTTATTTATTTCGTTCTGTATCATTGCTTCAGTATGGATTTTACTTCTTCAGTTTTCTGAATCTTAGGAATAAATAAATATCTTTATTTTACTCAAAAGTAAATTATTAAGTGAACAGTTTATTAATATTCTAAATTAAATATATCACATTAAATAAATCTTATCATCTGTATTTCTCAGCTTCATGTTGGTAAATAAAGCAACATTATGCTGAAGCTAATTTAATTCTTCAACATATTTTTTTTTACATTTTTTAAAGTCTCTGTTTTTAAAGGATATTTGATACATTTAAAAAAAAATATATATATATATATTCACCTCTATTGTAGTAACATATCCTCTGAGCTTCAGGTATATACTATATTTAGTATACATTACTCAAGCAAACTCAAATTGTATACCATTTATTTTATTTTTTACATTTTTTTTTATGTTACAGAATTCAGTTACAATCATTATAAAACTTTTGAGGTTTTGAAAATAAGTCTAAACGTATTTAGTTTTTAAGCACACAAAGGCCATATTTTGGATTTATTTGTATTTTTGGGGAACATTTTGTTGAATTTCAAGAATTTCAGAATCAGTGACCATCACAAACTATAAGTTTTTGTCTGGAGTTTTGGATTCATTTGAGTTTCCGAGGTGGACAATGAGCAGTAATTGAATGAGGCAAAATACAATATGGACAATTATTCAGTTGAGAGGATGCAATCTGCAAAATCCAAATAGTTCTCTGTCACAGTGAAGCCGGATTCTATAGCTGTTAAATTATTCATTCAGAATATTTTAAAGCAAACAGTCACATGACTATGATGAGTGTGCCAGGTTCAATAATTATTGAATTATCTCATGGCAACAGTGCAATATTTCAGTTACATGCTATGGTAGTATTGCAATAATAATAATAAGAATAATAATAATAATAATAATAATAATAATAATAATAATACAGTGGTACCTCACCTTATGATAGGCCCAGCAAATGACATCTTCCAAATTTTTTTGTCTCTGTATATGAAACAACTTTTCCTTATGAAACACGCCAAATGTGCCATTCAAACATTCAAACAATGTACAAGCCGGTCTCCCATTGACTATCTTCCAACATCCCACCCCACTGGCCTCCCATTGGCTAAGAGGGATGATGCAACTACCTCTTATTGGCTATTATGGAGCACCCATAATGCTTTTCGTGTAAAGGACAACGTTACTGTTGTTTCACGAGTTTTTTGAGTGTGCTCATTGCAACTTTATGTTTTGGCTCAGGCTTTTAACCTTGCATAAACATTTCTAAGATTATAACTCTGCTAAGAAGACATGGTCAACACACGCGTGCACTCACATGTGCATGCACACACACACACACACACATACACACACACACACACACACACACACACACACACACACACACACACACCTACACACACACACACACACACACACACACACACACACACACACACACCTACCCACACACACACACACACACACACACACACACACACACACACACACACACACATGCGCATGTGATTCCCAGTTCGAGTGAAAAGAAGAAGTGGGCTCGTGGCATGCGGTTGAGTGATATCGCAAAGGAATATGGCCAAACCCGTCTACCATCGGTACGATATTGAAGCAGAAGGACGTCTTAAAAGGTATACTTTTATAATTTTTAAAGGGTTTTGGGGGTAGTATTGGGGGCCTTTGAACGAATCACATGTTTTACATGTAAAATGCGGTTCGACTTACGAAAAATCCAGGTTCTGAAAAAGGCTCTGGAATGGATTAATTTTGTAAGGTGAGGTACCATTGTAATTAAAAAAATAAATAAATTAAAAAATAAAAAATAAAAATTATTTGATGGCTTCACACCAATTAGAAATGAAAACATCTCCTGAAGGAATTATGATATCTATTAACATGTATGATACAGGAATTGCAAAATTTGATTGGTCCACTGTTTATGGATTAGAAAAGTAGATAATGGTGCGAATTAAGGTTGCACTGCCACTTTGAGTAAAGGCAGGGCACAC
>CM045750.1:25886918-25904418 GCA_024760905.1 Plotosus lineatus | reverse complement strand
CCGCAGCTCTGTCAGTGGTTGCCAGCTTTTAAGTGGATATTATTCCCACGGCTGTCCTCACTGTCTGTGCTTTAAAGACTCGATGGCCCTCCAAGGCCGAACGCTCGCCGTCTCCTGGGCTTCGCTCCCATTACTTCAGGGAAGCGGCGAGAAACAATGTGACGGTCCTGAATGAGGCGTGATTGAACAGCAAGGAAAAGCTCCAGTCCCAAGGGCTTCGTATTCGTCCGTGTTCGGGTGCGAGTGCTGGATGGCGTTTAGGGAATCGTCCCTCGGGAGCTTCACACCTGCAGTATACCTGTCAGCGAGGATGCTGTCCTTTTCTCTGACAAAAACACAGATGGTGAGGAAAACAGTGAGAGCACGAATGTCATTTTTATTCGACAAATCTGTTCTCTCGTTCTTTCAAAAAAAGGAAAAAAATCCCAGCGAGGGAAAAAAAAAAAAAAATCCTGTTTGGTGATTTTCTTTTCTGAAAGAAATTGTTTTCTCTTGTTGTCCTTTCTTCTCTGCCAGTGTATATATTTATTTATTTATTTTTATCTGAGCTCCAGATCAGAATTTACAGTGTGTGTGCTCAGAGAACAACAATGGCCCACACCTCTATTTTCGTCCTGCTACAAACAGCTACATCTTCCCACTTCCATTGTTTACCAACTGAGGTCATCACGTCTGAGATGATGTCTCTTATCCAAAGACAGGTCTTGTCTCACTATCAAAAGGCTTCCTACTCCATTTTTCGTCTTCAGAATCAAGCCTGCATTGATACCTGAAAGCCAGCAAAAATGAAAAGATATAACAGAAGGACACAGGCATCTTTTGTGAAACAGACAGAACCCAGGAGCTCAGGAGAACCTCTGTACAGCAATCAGTCATGTCAATGCTGAACATCTCAGAGCATCTTGAAGTACTGGGTCCACTAACCATCTCAGGTTCCACATTTCTGTCAAGGAAGAAGAACTCCAGGACCTTTAACCACCAAAAGAACCTGAAAGAAACCCATTCTTCTATGTGATGACACCACGGTGTTCCCGTAAACTCAAGTGGGATTGTACATTACCATTATCAGTTGAAAACACTGAAATTACCATCTGAGACTTTTGCAGTCAGTTTGTTCCAATCAGAAGACAGTGGCCTTGGTAGACTATATTCCAGGGTAGTGTTTGGTAATGAAGTTATCCTGCATTCAAACAAGCAGATATCAACTCAACTGAGTTGGTTATGGTTACCAGAACTAGGCAGTAAGTGTAGCCAAAGTTCTTCTGAAGCTAAATATCCATCCATCCATCCACTCACTTTCCTCCACCATCCTAGGTCAGATAGCAGCGGTAGCATGGTTATGAGAAAAACCCAAGCATCCCTCTTCCCAGTGACACTCTCCAGGTCCTCCTGGTGGCTCCTCAGACTTTCCCAGGCCAGATGAGATATAATAATCCCTTCAGCAAGTTCTGGGTCTGCCCTGGGACTACCTCACAGCTGGCAGTACCTGAAGCACCTCTAAAGGACAGCAACCAGGCTGCGTTCTAAGCAGAAAACCCAAACCACCTAAACTGTCTCCTGCTGATGCAGAGTGAACTAGTTATACTTAAAAGGTTTATAGTTTGATTTACTACAAATAGTACGCAGAGTATGACAGAGCATCAATTACAGCTTTTCAATCTGGACTTCTGAAGCGTTATTTGGTTTGTCGATGTAGAGTAACGTTTCTCAGTAAAATGTTCTAGAGAACCACGGTGATATCCAACTCACCTGGGAATAGGTACACTGAACAAAGTGCACTACACTGCTGTAGGACAACTATCCATCCATTTATTGAACTGATTAATCCTCTCGGGTCACAAGCAGGCTGGAACATACTGAATGCCGCTGGGTGAAATGAAGCGCACCCTTCACAGCGTTCCAGACCATTACAGGGCCAACACAAGGTAAGGTAGGTAAATCTGTTGGGCTTTTTACATCTGAGTGTGGTGGCTCATCAGGCAGGTGCTTATTCCTGGTTTGTGTAGCATGAAGCAACCAGGAGTTCAACTCCTCCTGGATGGGACGCTAGTCCATCTCAGGTTACCTTCCCAGTATTTTTACTAGTACCCATTTATATTGGCGGGTAGGCAGAGGCACACATGTGGTTAAGACCTTGCCCAGGGGCTTACTACAGTGCGGGTTTAACTGGGATTCAAACAGCACCCTAACCACTACGTCACCGGCCCTACTTGGGCCAACACAAACACAACCATTTACATTCACAACTTGATGCAGCTTGTACCAGCTAGTTAGCCTCATATTTGATTAGTCTTCAAACTATTGGATGAAACATAAGTATCTGGAGGAAACCCATACAAGCATGGGAAGAACATCCAAAAATCCACACAGAAACAGCCCATGATTGAAACCAAATCAAATAATAAAGCCACACCTCCTGGACCCATTCTCATTTACATATATGAATGCACTGACACCCGTTCCCTGACCTGTGCTTTTTTGGTATGTTATATGAGTTTGTTCAGATTGTGCCGGAGACTAACAAACTTCTTTCTGACCTTTGCTTCTGGGACTTAACATTTCAGCACTCTGCTCTAAATGTGTTCGTAGGGGTCAAAGTTCATAAGCCTCAAACCACTGTACAGCTTCAGAGTTAGAACATGAATAAAGAAGTAAACAGAAAAAAGTCTCAGTATCTCACAGAACATTAACCTTTCCACATGACCCTGAGTCTGACACATGACCATCAGCTCCACGTACATATGAATCACGGCTGCTTCAATTTGAAAGAAAAAGCTTTCAAATGTTGAGTCGTTACATAACAAGAAGACCTGCAGCACGATGGGAGGAGAACACTGATTATAACCAGGGTTATCGAATTATGCTTCAGATCTTCGTGTTTTTAAACGGACTGAGAGCAATATGGATGATAACACAACATTTAACACATGGAGGTTGATTTCGAAGATCACAAATAATGAGTCGTAATGATGTGTGAGCAGTTTGTACACAAACAGAGAACTTAATGTGAGTAATTTATAAACCCTGGACTCTTTTATTGATTTTTTTAGTAAGGTTGTTAGATCTTCCAAGGAGCTGGACTGTCTGTCTGGAAGAAGGATTACCGCAAAATATAGCAAACTGATGTTCTTGGTGGAAAGGTGTAGCATGAATCAAGGAAGAGCCTGATAAAATTTGGAAGTATATATATATATATATATATATATATATATATATATATATATATGTGGAGCTGACCAAAGAGAAGATTTATGGATGTGGTGAAGGTGGACATGAAGGTCGTTGGAGTAAGAGTAGAAGATGCAGAGGATAGGGAGAGATGGAGGCAGATCATTTGCTGTGGCGACCCCTGAAGGGAACAGCCAAAAGCAAAAGAAGAAGAAGAAGAAGAAGAAGACATATGTGGAGCCAGTGGTGTAGTGGTTAGAGTGTTGGGCTGATGATCGGGAGGTTGTGAGTTCAAATCCCACTGAGACCCTCACTGTGCTAAGACCCCTGGGCAAGGTCTCAACCACAAGTGTGCCTCTGTTCACCCAGCAGTATAAATGGGTACCAGTAAAAATATACTGGGAAGGTAAACCTGCGATGGACTCGCGTCCCATCCAGGAGGAGTTCAACTCCTGATTGCTTCACGCTACGGAAACCGGGGATAAGCACCGGCCTGATGAGCCACTAGGCTCAGGTGTAAAAACCCAAACAGTTAATCAATATATACACACACACACAGTGGTTTCAGTTGCAGATTTGCATATTAAAGTATGGACTGACTGTCCTTGGTGGAGGTGGGAACTCTGAAAATGTCCTTCTAGTTTGTAAATGTCATTGTATGTCAAACCAAGAAAAAAATAAAATAAAATAAATACCAACATGTATATAAATGTATATATATATTATACTATAATGTATATAAATGTATATATGTATATAAAGCATATTATAATGTATAATTATGATGTTCGAGATATTCACTACACCGCTGTTCCATCCTGTGCATCTGCTTACATGTACTCACAGAAATACCATGTTCATCCCTCCCACCACACCAGAGCTTTGCAGAGTTATTGTAATCTTTGTGTTCATTGGCTTGTCAGGTTGTCTATGAAGATTAGCCTGACAACGCCCATGAGTGGACTTCTGTCAAACTTAGTGGAGAGGCTGCCCTTCCTGATTTGCACAGATTATTTGATTTTGGGGCAGCACGGTGGCGTAGTGGTGCGCACATCCGTCTCACAGCAAGAAGGTCCTGGGTTCGATTCCCAGCTCGGTTGTTTCTGTGGAGCGTTCGCATGTTATCTCCATGGTGCCTGTGTGGGTTTCCTTCGGGTATTTCAGTTTCCTCCCACAAAAACATGCATAGTGGGTTAATTGGCTGTTCAAATCACCCTAAGGTGTGAGTGGTTGTGTGAGCGTCGGCCCTGTGATGGCCTGGTTAGCCATCCAGGAAGTACCCTGCCCACAGCCAGAGTCGGCTGACTCGGGCGCCAGCCTCCATGCAACCCTAATTATGATTAAGCAGATGAATCTATTTGATTTTGAAATGTTAAGGGCAATTAGGAAGGTCAAAGCAAAGTCACAACATTTTAATAATAAAATTACAAAAATATTAATTAGTAACAAAAACATTTTAGCAAAAAAACCCAAAAAGTTAAATTCAAACTGCTTAAATATTCAAAACAAAGCAACAGAAATCCATAGGTAAGCTTCTACAGTACACACTTTTAAAAATGTGGTCTCTTGTGACCTTGAGTGACCTTGAAAGTTAAAAATAAAAGTCACAGGATTTTGAATGATTGTAAAATTGAAACAATGCTGACAGACATGAAAACTTCTCCTTTCAAATGAGACCATTATATTCGACATTGAGTGTCCTTCATCAGCTGAATGGACAAATACCACATTTAACTATAATTCATACTCTCTCTCTCTCTCTCTCTCTCTCTCTCTCTCTCTCTGTGAGAGAAATAGAATCATCTGTTCTAGATCTTTACACCAGATTAAAATGAGATTTATTTCGAATTGTTTTAAATAATGTATATTTCGGTGAAGTGTTTCATTTTTGATAATTGATCATGAAATTAAAAACAGCTCTTGGTAGTGGACTGCAGATTTGCAGCCTGCAGTGCATCCTGGGGATTTAGCGAATATATTACATCCTTTATTACTTCCATAAACTAATTTATTTCTTTTCCCTTTAAGCACAATCCACCGGCCTTGTTGTTCCACCTCATCAGACTGTAGCTCGATCTGTTCGAACTCCTTGATGGGAAGAAGAAATCTCATATCGAGAACCGGTGAAGAAATAAATATTAACTGCTTTGCTTTTGTTATAAAACAAATTAGAAATGAGGTTTGAAGCAGGCAGGGCAAAGTGATCATCATCATCATCATCACCATCATCATCATCATCATCATCATCATCATCATCATCATCATTATTCATTTATTTATTAATTTTCTGAACTGCTTAATCCTAATTAGGGGCATGTGGAGGCTGGTACCCATCTCAGCCGACTCTAGGTGAGAGCAGGGTACACCCTGGATGGCCCTGCAGGGCCGACACTCACAAAACCATTCACACTCCACCTATAGGTGATTTGGAACAGCCAATAGATACAATTCGATCTCGGCTCGCGCACGGCATCATGGGATTTTGACTACCAAACGTGGCAGAAGTAAACCTTGATGTGGATGAGAACTGCACTATCGTTGTATTTAATTTATGGAAAGTTCCCGATCTTCGGGCGTACTGTATACGTAGGGATCTTCTCGGTTGTTCCCGTAAGCGTAAAGATGAATTTGTTGCGCTTGCATTTGCAGCGATGTTTCAAAAACTGCCGATAGTTTTGTGAAAGGCTGAGGAATCTAAACAAGTCCAACGTGACTATGCCAGCTTGTTGACATTTGAAGTGGATGAGGAAATCGTGACAATTTCTGACCCCTTGGGACTTGAAGACAGCTGGGAGACAGGAAATGACGCCTTATCAAAGTGGCTGCGGATTTTTTGATAATGAAGGACCAGGCACCCGTACTCGAGCGACTTCATAAGGACTACAGAGAAGGTCAATACAAGTTTTCCAGCTGCACCGAGTGATCTGACAGCTCTTGCTATTTACCTCTTTAATATAAAGAAAACATTACATCTAATTTACATATATAATTTGGCATTGCCGATTGTTATGGTACATTAACAGGTAAATAAAAGGTAATAGAGTAGTCTATAGGGTGGTGAAGGAAGACATGAAGGTCGTTGGAGTAAGAGTAGAAGATGCAAAGGATTGGGTGAGATGGAGGCAGATGATTCGCTGTGGCGACCCCTGAAGGGAAAAGCTGAAAGGAAAAGAAGAAGAAGAAGAAGAGTAGTCTATAGGGTCTATGAATTTGAATAAAGAACACTTTAATTATAAACTTACTGCTTTAATCCAACGTTTGCGTCCCTCAAGTTCCTTCAGCTCGGCAGGGAAGGTAAATAGCGTGAACGGCGGCAGACATGTACACGCGTTAGTCCAAAATTTGCAAGTATGAATACTGCAAACTAGCTTTTTCCAATGCTCGAGATTTTTGGACTGTTGGAGGAAATTGGAGAACCCAGAGGAAACCCACACAAGCATAGAAGAACATGCAAACATTATTATTATTATTATTATTATTATTATTATTATTATTATTATTATTACTACTTCTTTACTTCTTTATTTCTTTATTATTTTTAAAAAATAAATACATTTTTTTTATTTTTATTTATTTATTTTTTATGTATTTTTATACCTCAAACCTTTTTTGACCTCTGAAAAGGTGTTTAATTTGTACTTGTAATTAATACGGCTCATTGATAAGTCTGTATTTACTCTCAATATCCCTGATTCCCTTCTGATATGGGTCGTAAACAAACATCCATATTTCCTGGCAGACTCTGTGTAGTAATTTCAAGCTTGACATGTTTGAAATTAATTCTACAGTGATTGCGCAGCATCTGCATTAGACACTGGCTGTTTATTTAGCAAGTTTTTTTTTTTTTTTTTTTTTTTTACCTTTGCCCTCACTCTCGCATTTGTTGACTCATTTGCCATTTATTCCTTGTAAACAAGATTGTTGGTGTCAATGAGAGGGACCGAAAGGCCGAACCGAGACATCACCGACGTGATCCCATTCCATCAGGGACTCCGGCTTTAGTGGCTTTTTGGGAGGAAATGAAACAGCGCGTACGATTCAGTGGCCAATTAGCGTGCGTTCACATCCACAGGTGTAATTACGGTGAGGTTTCGGCTCAGCTGATGAGTAGCGCTAGCAATCAGTGAGGAAATCATATGCTTTTCAGCTCCATTGTAATTGATAACAAAAAGCATTTCATTACACCAGAGGTGTCTTGCACGCAGAAGCATGGTGATTTTTTTTTTTTTTTTTTTTTTTTTTGGTGTCTGTGTGTAGGTGTTTGTCTTTGTGTGTTGGAAATTCAGATAAATGTATAATGTTGTAATACAAGGTGTTTGGAGAGACAGAGCTTTGTGAAACATGAGCGTGAGGACAGCATTTTTACAGTTTCCCCACAATGCTATTAAATTCTCTGATGTGATTGGTCAATCAAAAATATGTCCCAGTCAAAGAAGGAAGGGGTGCATGGCCATGTGCTGGTTATCAAGTCTATCTCACTGCACGAAGATCCTGAGTTCAAGCCTTGTACTTGGTGGACTTTGTGGACTTTGTGCTCCCTGTACTTGCATGGGTTTCCTCTACGTACTCTGGTTTCCTCAAATGCACACATGTCCAAAGTTCATTTGACTAATCAGCTTGCCCCAAGATGCAAGTGAACTGTTGTGTTCGTTGACCGTGCGATGGTCTGGGGAGCTGTTCTGTAAACATGTACCCCACCATTGGCCCGAATTGGCTGAAATGGCCTCCAGCCTCCTGGCAACCCGAACCGCAGCATTAGGTGTTTAATAAGTGACTCAAAGAAAAAGTCTCCAGAGTCAGTGATTAGCAGGAAACAAATAACCAGCTTTGATTGTCTTCTCCAAGATCTTATATTTTCCTGTTTTGTTTGTTTGTTTGTTTGTTTGTTTTGTCTGTTTGTCTAAAATGTTACTTATAAACTTTCATGATTTCCTTCTACAGAGCAGGGTGTGGTGCAAGTAACAATCCATTTCATTGGGAAGGTGATCCATGCATGGGATCATGTTGAAAAGAAACCAGTGAAGGTCAATAAGTGAAAATTACGTGTGTGGATTTTCATCAAAATATCCACGAGAACATCTGCCTCACAGTATGAAGGTCCATGGTTCGGGTCCTGGCCTTGACAATTATGCTTCTACTGTGTGTGTGTGTAAGTCTGTTGGGCTTTTTATACCCGAGCCTAGTGGCTCATCAGGCTGGTGCTTATCCCCGGTGAACAGAGGAACACTTTTGGTTAAGATCTTGCCCAGGCGTCTTAGCACAGTGGGGGTCGAACTGGGATTTGAACACACAACCTCCCAATTGTGAGCCACACACCCTACCCACTACACCACAACATGTGGGTGTCTGTGTGCTTTGCCCATATTTGTTTTGGTTTCCCACCTCCCATTAATAAGGTTCTGGGTTTGAGTCCCGGGCTTGGTGAAGGTGTTTCTCTGTGGAGGTTGCAGGTTCTTCTCGTGGATGAGTGGGTTTCTTCCAGGTAGTTTGGTTTCCCACCACAGTCTAAATCTCCCAAATTTGGCTGTGATAGGTTTCAGCTTCCACACAAAACCCTAGTAGGATTAAACAGTTCATCAAATGAATGAAAGTATGAATTTAAATGATACACTGACTCTTAGAAAAGGTTTTATTTTCTTTTTTAATGTTTATGTTATCGAGTCGCGGAACCTGAGAACAACCGGGCGTGGTGCTTCGGAAGGTGTAATCAGTCTCTCGGATTAAAAGTTTGCCTCCATTTTAAAAACTTCATTCTGAATCAAGTTTGCATATTTGGCTCACCGATATGATCAACCCAGTCTGAACGGAATGAGACAGACACAGAGCTGTAATGAAGGAAGTCATTATGTGGAGAAACATCCCATAATGGGACGCCTTCTGTTGTTAGCTTTTTGCGCTCGCCACGATGGAGTCTCCATCAGGAGTGATAAGGAGTGTTTACAGGGTGTGTTAGCAGCTTGGTTCCTCTGTTCTCCTTGGCAAGATGAGTAGACGTGTGTGTGTGTGTGTGTGTGTGTGTGTGTGTGTGTGTGTGTGTGTGTGTGTGTGTGAGAATCAGAGTGCACAGATGGACAACTAGACCTTGCTATGTGTTGTAAAATGAAGGTCTTGGGAGTGAGCCCTGTGATGGTCATGGCGGTCCCTGTAGTTGTTATTTTTTTAAAGACATAATTATAAAACGTATAAATGAACCGAACTCACTGGACACGGCGAAGCACGTAAACAAAACATTAAACAAAAGAAAGAGGCACTGAGGGATGAATACCTGGTGTGCGGCCACTGTAGGAAGGAAGAGCTGGAAAGGTGGCCATGATGGAAGAACAGATGGAGAGAAGAAAGGCATGGAGGAGCAGAAGTAACAGAAATGACTGCACATAACAAGGCAGAGAGCAAACACAGGAGGAGGGGAAAGGGAACGACGGAGATGATCCAAGCTCAGGGAGATGTCTATCCAGGCCATTTTGTGATTCTGTTTAGAGACGTAATGAAGCCTCCATCATGGCTCCGTGCCACAGAATCAGTTTTCCCAGCATGCAGTTCAGCTCTGATGGACGCCAGCATGACTCTGGCAGAGAGACAGTGTTGACAACGCGAATCACGGGAAAAGTTCTGTGTTAAAGCGTGATAACAAAAGTCTAGAAGTTGCCAGATGATGTCAGACACGAATCGATGCATTTATCGAATCGTCGCGATTGTTTGCGGATCTAAGTGTTTTACACGGAGAACAAAGATCGGACTAGAATTCAGAAAAGTGTTTGAGCAGAAGAGATAAAAATGGTTTGAGTTACAGAAAGAAGGGAAGAAAGATGGACTTCTGTGTGGAGTTTGCATGTTCTGGCTGTGCTTGCATGGGTTTCCTCAGGGTACTTTGGTTTCCTCCATCACTCCAAGTCCTAAGGTATGCACATCAAGCTAATTTCCTAAATGTGTGTGTGTGTGTGTGTATGTGTGTGTGTGAGAGAGAGAGAGAGATAGAGAGAGAGAGAAAGAGTGCTGTCCTGTGATGGACTGCTGAGCTGTTCTGGGTGTGGATCATCCAGAACCTTTCTGCAGCCCTAACACGATTCTGAAGTTTATCAAACGAGTAAGTGATGAACGGATGAAGTTGGGCGGGGTGTGATTATGGTTACTGGGATCAATCCTGAGCAGTGATTAATCGTTATAAACATGAATAGTCCGTTCATCATCAGTCCATTTTCTGTAACCGCTTAATCCTAATTAGGGTCACAGGGAGGCTGGCACCCATCCTGGCCGACTGTGGGCAAGGGCAGAGTACACTTTGCAGCTCCTCTTGTCGAAAATCAGCAATGTTTTTTTTTCACATGAACCTCCAACATAGACAGTGAAAGACATGGCCGGCCTTTGATAACCCAGTGAGTGCACTGGGGGGACAGTGACAACCTGTGGTGAGTGGGGCTTGAATCCTCAACCTTAGAATCAGTGATCCAGCACCTTACCACCAGGCCACCACTGCCCACAAATAATCCTAGATTGGTTATTGTGATGCGACACGGTGGAGCAGTGGTCAGCTGTCTGAGCTGTACCCCACCCTTGCCCAAAGTTGGCTGAGATAGGCACCAGCCTGCCCATGACCCTAATTGGGATTAAGCGGTTCTGAAAATGAATGGTTATTGTCAGCGATGAGGATCACTGATTGGTCACTGATAACACTGGGGACCAGTGATTGGTTGTCTGGAACAGTGGTTGTCATTGATAGTTTGTTAGGAAGACCAATGAACAGAGACCGGCTACTGGCAGAACCAGTAACTGGCTGTCTGTAGAATTGGGGATCAGTGATTGTTGATGACAATGGTGATTGTCACTAAAGACAATTAAGATTGATGGTCTGGAACACTGATTATCTCCCTGCGTCACAATGAGGATCAGCGATTGACCTTGGGATGCAATGGGGATCAGTGATTGGCTGTCTGGGACTATAATGTTTATTGGTTGATTGTTAGGAAAACCAGTGACCAGAAATGGAAAACAATGTTTGAGGTCCTGGGGCAATGCTGACCACTGGTTGTTCATGACAATGGGGGATCGGTCACTGGTTTATTTGGCACTTTAGGGATCAGTGATTAGTTATTGATGACATTGAGGATCAGTGATTGGTTGTGTGGAACAATGAGGACAGTTGATTGGTTGTTGATTACAATGGGAATGAGTGATTGTTTTTCATGAATGATGATTAAGATCAGTGATTGGTTGCCTGGAGGGGATTAATGATTGGTCATTGGTTACAATAGAGATGAGTAATTTGTTGTTTGGACCACTGGGTATCAGTGATTGGTTGTTGACGACAATGTTGGTCATTAATGGTGATTAAGATCAGTGATTGCTCGTTTATCTTTCCTCATCGCAATCCTTTGCCTTTGTTATTCATTCATTAATTCACTCATTTTTCTCAACTGCCTAATCCTAATTAGGGTCTCTGGGAGGCTAGCGCCCATGTCGGTCTACTCCGAATGAGGGCAGAGTACACCCTGGATGACTCGCCGGTCTATCGCAGGGCGAGAACACGCTGACGGCTGTGCGGCACCTCTGTACGAAACTCATCGATAGTTCTTTTACATGAACCGCTCACCACAGACAGTGAGAGACACGGCCGGCCTCTGATAACCCAGTTAGTGCACTGGGGGGGGGGGGGGGGGTAGTGAGACTTGAACCTCCGACCATGGATCAATAATCCAGCACCTTACCACCCTGCCTGCACTTCCCATCTGTAATTCGATATAATTCGACGTAAAGTCGACAACATTTTATTTCAGACTTGTTAGTGTGACAGAAACGTCTGTGAAATTATTAAAGACTTTGCGATCTTTTTATCCGAGACCTGTTGAAAACCTGCTGCAATCAGCTCGCTGTCACCGCCTGTTCTTCTGACTGACACGTGCTGAGGAGATATCATATCCTACCTTATAATATCCTTAATGATTATATGCCACCATGTGAGCGAGGTCTTATTAAATCTGAGGTTCCGTCAATAACCGCGCCTCACAAATAAAGACCGATCGGATCAGGAATTACATCTGGGAGACAAACGATAATGTCATCGGGTTAGAACGACATTAATTCATCTGGAGAGAGAAAATGGGCAATATTAGCTTTATGAGTCCCCACAGGACTGACTTCGCATGAACTCAGCGTCTGGAGAGAAATAAGGCGAGACGGTCGGGCCAATCAGAGAGCCTTGATGTGACTGACAGGAGGAAGAGTGCACAGGGACTCTGGCTTATAAAAACTTTTAAAGGCCTTGATAATAAATCACAGAGACGTACAGGTAAAATGAGAAAGACTGGAAAACTCCACAGCAAGCCTTGAGGAAATTGATTTTTTCCCCTTTTCTTATTTTTAAATTTTTTTTTTTGAGCTGGATCTTAGTGTCTGCTAATCAGGCAGGCAGGTAAACAGAATCCGAGACTGGCAGTCGGAGCTCTGGGAATATAATCGACGTGGCTTAAGGGCTCAGCCGCTTCAGACGATACAATTTGCGCAGAGCAATGGTGTAAATCACAATTAAAG
This sequence comes from Plotosus lineatus, assembly GCA_024760905.1. Taxonomy (NCBI): domain Eukaryota; kingdom Metazoa; phylum Chordata; class Actinopteri; order Siluriformes; family Plotosidae; genus Plotosus; species Plotosus lineatus. Next base: position 25,891,725 of record CM045750.1, on the reverse strand, counting down.
TGGCGAGCACGGAAGCCCGACGGCGGCCCACTTCAGGGAGTCGGAGCCCTCAGTCAGAATATATTGATGGGATTTTACGGAATGAGGAAAAAGCGCTTTATGGGAGTGTGGTGATGGGAAGGAAGGCGAATGTGGATGATGGCCAAACATGGCTGGAAGAGGATGAAAAGATGAGAAGGGAAGAGCTGTTTAAAGTGGTTACGGAGGAAGTTTACACTCAGATGTGTCTATTTATTTATTTATTTATTTATTTTTAAAGCACCAAACTCCATGATGTGTAGGCTGATGAAACTCATCACTGTCACTGGTGCAAAACAAACAAAAAAAAATAAACAAACAAACAAAAAAACCCAAAAACATTTTATGACTTGAAAACAGCTCAAAACGCCACCTACTGGTCACAATGACCTATACGTTGTCGGCGCAGTGTTACAGTGCACAGTCAATCATTTGGTACTTCTCTACATCATTCATTTATTTGCTGAACAGCATACTTCAATTGGGGCCATGGGGAGGCCTATCTCAGCCAACTCCGGTCAGCGGTTGGTTACTTCCCGAACAGCATACCGGTCCATCACAGGACGCAAACATTTTCAATGTGGAACAGTCAGCCGGTCATCTAATATCTTTGTACAGGCAGAAGGAACCAGAGGAAATGCATGCAGATGCAGGGAGAACATGCAAACCCTACACCAGTGTTTCCCAACCCCTGTTCCGCGGCACATTAGTGTGCCGTGAGAAATCATAAGGTGTGACGCGGAAGATTAACCGATTTCACTTAGCGTGTAGTAACAGTGCTGTTCTGCTAGAGGGCAGTATCATTTTTGTTTCGTGGTGTGCCTCGTGATTTTTCTAATGTAAAAGGTGTGCCTTGGCCCAAAAAGGTTAGGAAACACTGCCCTACACTACCCCTTAGTCCTTGCCTCTTCAGCCCCGCCCTTTAATGGGAGGATCACACATATTTACTTACTGATCTTGCACACCACTTAATTCTATTATGGTTGCAGGCTGGAGAACGTCACAGCCAACACTGGATGAAGGTGAGGTACACCCTGAACAACTCCAACATACAAAACCATTCACAACCACACACACACACACACACACACACACACACACACACACACACACACACACACACACGCGCACACACACACACACACACACACACACACACACGCACACACACGAGGCAATTTAGATCGGCCGATTATACTAATTTGCATCTTTTTTGGACTGTTGAAGGAAACTGAATTACCCGGAGGAAACCTGCACAAGTGCAGGGAGAACATGAAACCTCCACCCAGAACCACCTAAGCCATCGAGCCTGAGAAACTAAACCCAGTACCTTTTTGCTGTAAATCGGACATGCTAGCTACTTAGCTAGTGAGAGTCTGTAAAACTGCATAATTTTTCAAATGCGTATCAAATCTAATTTGCACCCCACCGTTTCTCAGCCCCGCCTCTTGTCTCCATTGTGAGTGTTCGACATCAGAGCTTGAGGTGATGTTACAGTTTGCCGATGTGTCGTGATGTAGTGCGCCACCTTTCCGCATTTCTTTCTCCACGGTGATGGCTGCAGTCATTTCATTCCGTCCCCGTTTTCTCGTGTTGACAGCTGCGTCACATCGACATGACATCAGATGTCAAACAAGAGAAGCTTTGCATTGTTGTGGTTTGGTTTGTGTTGCGGTGTCTGTACCGCTGACAGGATGCCCTGGCCTCCCTGCTCTCACTGACATTTAACAACTCGAGGGTTGAGATGATATCACCAGCAGCGCACGTCAGACGGATTCGCAGCGAAGCGGACGTCTCTAGCTTTCCTTCTCTGGAGGAAGAAAAATCAGCGTGGGTGCAAATCACAGGTTTAGATTTATACTCTAGTTCTAATGGTATTGTTTCTATAGTAACAGCAAGTTCTCCAGGACATGTTTTGTATAGCTTCACCTTCACCAAGAAGATTCTGCTTTCCCATTGGTTGAATCGTGTTTGTTTGCATGGATACTCAAAAAATTACGAACGGGTTTTCATGAAATTTCTCCCAGAGGCGGAGCTTCGGCCAAGGGAGGCTCCAGTAACTTCTGGACATGATCTGGATCAAGTTTGGGATTCAGGAATTCTTGCAAGGATTATTTACAATTGTGAGATATGTGAAGTTATTTTTTTTTGGTAATTTGGTATTACAGGACATCCAGCGAAGCTTGGTTTAGGTTTGCACTCTCTGAATGCTCTTGTTTTTTGTCCTTTTTTATTTTAAGAAAGCTTTTAAAAATGAAAAAAAACCCAAAACATTGTTGTAAAAACAAACAAACAAACAAAAAAAACAACAAAAAACAAACAAACAAAAAACAAAAAAAACTCTCTCTCTCTCTCTCTCTCTCTCTCGCTCTCCCCCCAAAAAAAACCAAACAGACAAGAAACAAAAACCTCTCTCTCTCTCTCTCCTCCCTCCCCGAAAAACAAACAAACAAACAAACAAACAAACAAACAAACAAACAAACAAAAACAGCTCCAAACACTCACAGATGTGGTTGGGAGGCTGGAGCCTATCTCAGCCAACCTTGGCTGAAGGCAGGGCACAACCTAAACAGCTTGCGGGTTCACTGAAGAGCCGACGTACGTATAATCATTCACATTTACCCCTAGGGGCAAATAAGCCTAATGTGCATGTCTTAGTGCTGTGGAAAGAAAACCAGAGAACCCCGAGGAAACCCACAAGCTCAGGAAAACCATGAAAACTCCCTTCTGTGTTTTAATCCCAATATACACAGAAACATAGTGGTGGCCTTGTGCTAAAGGTGCTGGATCACTGATCCTAAGGTTAGGGGTTTAAGTCCCACTCTCCACGGGTTGTCACTGTCCCCCCAGTGCACTATCTGGGTTATCAAAGGCCGGCCGTGTCTCTCACAGTCTATGGTGAGAGGTTCATGTAAAACAACCATTGCTGACTTTCGACAAGAGGAGCTGCAAAGCCGTCAGCCTGTTTCCGCCCCGCAATGGTCTGGCGAACTGTCCAGGGTGTACTCTGCCCTCACCAGGAGTCGGCTGGGATGGGTGCCAGCCTCCCCACGACCCTAATTAGTGAAGAAAATGACGTACACAGAAACATCACCAAAGAAACTCGCGACATTGTTTTCCCTCTAATCTCGTCTCTCAGATTCAAGGCTCTCATTACATCCGCGTCGTCCTGTTGCACTAAATCAGTTTGGATTGAAAGTTGACCGCAAATCGAGGTGCACTAATAGACTCTGGACGGCCGCTGCGTATAATCGAGTCCCTCCCGAATAAACAGGTGGTTAAGTACACATAATTGAATCCACTGCCTCTCTCCACACACTGAATATTTCATTACATCCCGCGAGTGCAGAGCGGGGGCGGGGTGGTGGGGGCTGGTGAAGGGCCGATGGAGTCGCCAGTGACTGACACACTCTTGACTCATCTATTATACAGTGTGCTCCAGTCGCGGCCGAGGCCTTCCCGTCAGACAGAATGACCATCTTCACGGCGTAGTTTTTAGCAACATGCTCGCGATAATCACAGCTGATCGTGCGAAATGTTTAGACTGTCATGTCGCGCACTGCATTAGCGACTTCACATTCTGAACATTTCTGGAATCTCGCAAGCTTGACTTGTCGTTTCTTTTATCCTTTCAGTGACTATTCCATCCTGTTTTAAAAAATTTCACAAGTTACTCCGCAGTGATAATGGACCATGGCCAGAAGTTGAGGATTTATTCGCCTTCTATAGCGGCAGCTGGGGGCTTCGGCTGATGCATCAACAAAGTGCGTGACAGTTAACCCAGAGCAAGTTCGAATCCGGTTTAACGTCTCAGCCGTCCGTGGCCGGGAGTTAATGGGAGCTGATTGACAGAGCTCTCACGGGAGGCATTGACGGCGTACGCTCATTTCCCTCACAGCGATCGCCAGCCAACCACAGCCATCTGTGAGCTCATTCGTATAAGGGGTCAGATGGCACTTTCCTTCAGAGTGTGTTAGACCCACCCCCAATTACGCATGTGCCGCAGTTTGAAAAGAGGCGGGTGGCTAGCATCACATGTCACGGAAGGGCGTGTGCGCATTCTTTCACCCCTCCCTGGTCAGTGGTGGTCCTGTGATGGTAGAGGGAAAACCTGATGGGAGAGAATTGAATACAATTAAATTAGGCAGAAAATGGGGTTCAGGCATCGGCTGTGACAGATGTGAACCTCCAAAATACAGGTTTATATTTGTGCATACTGCAGTTACTATGGTAACTAAAGTTACTTTAAATATTTTATTATTTAAAAAAAAAGTGTTTTGTTTGCAAGCTTTGCTTTGTTTACGTGTGTGTGTGTGTGTGTGTGTGTGTGTGTGTGTGTGTGTGTGTGTGTGTGTGTGTGTGTGTGTGTGTGTGTGTGTTAACAAACACACACCATACTCACGTCTAGGGGCAATTTGCAACAGTCAGTTAGCCCCATGTACATGCCATTGGACTGTGGGAGGACACCGGAGCATTCAGAAGAAACGCCCCAAAGCGCAGGGAGGAGCAGCACCTTTCTGAGCCCAGGACTCACACCCAGGACTGTGTTGCTCTGAGGCGGACGTGCTGATTCCTCGGAATAGAGCAGGTTATAAGGAACGAGTGATGAGGGCTCTGCTTATTTTCCTCACGCAGCACAGCACGGGCTGTTTAATTCCATTTATTCCGTATTCATATGTTGATTTTAAAGGCGTACCTCAATACATCGGAATGGATCCAGGATTATTCTTATCCGTAAATCTCTCCATCTTTATATAAGGATTATTTTCAGGAGCGCATTTTCCCATCC
>CM045750.1:25846918-25881918 GCA_024760905.1 Plotosus lineatus | reverse complement strand
TAAGTTCTCATTTAGTGTTTCGTTCAGCTGTTACTCAGAAGGTAACACCTCATGCCTGGCAAAATGAAAAAGGTGTAGAAAAGTTCCTGCTGTGATTTTCTAACCAAGCGACTTCCACGACAATTAAGAGCTGATGTTTTATCGGGAGAGAGGGAAGGAGAGACGATGCGCCGCTGAGCCTCTGACAGCTGATGTATTCAGGATGAGATTATGTCCTCTGGCACCTGGATAATCTTGCATTAGAGGTGATTAAACTCACAGGGGTCCTCTTTGTTCCCCCGACAGGTGCCCACGTTACGCCTGATGGGTTCCTGGAGAAAAATGCAGTACTCCGGCAGGTCCCAGCTGTCGGTAAGTATTTTTTTTAATTGTTTTTTTTTTTTTTTTTTCTTTTGCAGATTCAGGCCAGACTTTTTTAATGTGTGTGTGTGTGTGTGTGTGTGTGTGTGTGTGTGTGTGTGTGTGTGTGTGTGTGTGTGTGTCTGTGTATGCGCGTGCGAGTGAAAATTAAATTACCAGGATGCGGTGGAAACCTGAAGTGTCACCGAGGTTTGATGTTTGTTGTGTTTCGGAAGGCAGCTGCGTACGGCTCGTTGCTAAATGACTTCTGTAAAGTGGATTGTTTTTAGCGCAGGAAATTTACGCAGACCTGTGAGTGCAAAACACATTAACAAATAAAAATGCAGTAACAAATCACAAACAACGTGATCACAAATTCAAAAACGCATCAAAACGGAAAGGGGCAGTCCTCATCGAGCTTCACATGCTTGAATGGCTATGAGACGTGTCTGACAGGTGGTGAGAAAATCAACTGCTAGAGAAAATTTTCATTCTAATACTGTTCTAACTGATGATTTTACTTTTTAAATGTATTTTTCACATTACAGGTGTGTGTGTGTGTGTGTGTGTGTGTGTGTGTGTGTGTGTGTGTGTGTTTTGCATGCTCTCCCTCCATATGCTTGGAAGAGCCAGTAACCCATACAAGGATGTGTAGAGTGTACAACCTCCAATCAGAAATAAGCCTGGGATTCGAACCCAGGACCTTCTTGCTATGTGAGGGTGATCACACTCGAGTTGTGATAGAAAAGTGATTGATAGGCCATTTCCCTTTTCATTCTTAAAATGTTTCCCAAATTTTTTGGGCGACATTCAGGCTATCATGTTGTGTTCGCATCGTTCGTGAACTCATCACAAAAAACGTTTTAATCAAGTTTGAGATTCCTGGAAATGTTGCAAAATGAGGCTCTGGAGTGGAGTCGTCTCAGATTCTTCTCAAACAGTCGAGTGCGAGAACTTGAGTCATTTCTTTGGTCGCAATGCCATATTCTGTGCATTTTGTCAAAATTTGTATTTTATTCACATTTTGTTTGTGCCCTTTATGTACAAATAAAGAGCAAATGGTTCGAGAACAAAAAAAACAAATTAAACACGACTGAATAATGATGGGATATATATATATATATATATATATATATATATATATATATATATATATATATATATATATATATATATATATATATATATATATATATATATATATATATATATATATATATATATACATCGGAAAACAGCAAATTATCAGTCCAAAATTGTTGCGTGACTCTTTTGCAACTTTTATGCAATATAGTTATTTACACTACAAAATATTTGCTTGCATGTGGAGTTAATAACATCTGGACAGGAATTTCAAAATTCGTTAAAAAAATTGAAAGAAGAAAATGAATTCGTAACAGTTGCTTTTTTATTGCACCTCAAGTGTGATCCCCCCAAAGCACTACGCCACCGTACCGCCCCTGGTCTTTGAGATATATATATATATATATATATGTACACAAAAGAGATGGGTGAGAAAATAATTTATATATATATATATATATATATATATATATATATATATATATATATATATATATATATATATATATATATATATATATATATATATATATATATATATATATATATATATAAAAATATTTTCTCGCCCATCTCTTTTTCACTCATTTGCTGAACCACTTAATCCTACCAGGTCTGCAAGGGGAGGATGAAGCCTATCTCAGTTGATTCTGGGTGAAGGCAGGGTACACCCTGCACAGCTTTTCAAACCATTGTAGGGTTAACGTACATAAATCTTCACCTTCAGATTCAGGGGAAAGTTTAAGCTAATATACCTGGGACTTGAACCCCACACCTTGCCGTGGGGGTGGACCCATTTATTGTACGTCTTCTTCTGGAAATTTGTACTTAAGTTAAAGTGAAAGTCCAGACTTGCAAGGACAAGGGCTGCAAGGTCGCTGCTCAAATGGAAATGGAAATTTTCTTTTTTCTTTTTTTTTTTATATCTGTGACCCAAACACGACTCTGATCTGTCAGAGAGAAAAGCAAAGAAGAACAAAGCATGCACTTAAATGCTTAACTTGAACTTTGACCTTCATCAACGTGCGTACAGTGCTGCAGGCAGCTGGTGGGTTTGACGTTCGAAATTAGTTTCAGGTTTTGTTACGTTGTTGTTGATTTATTTATTTATTTATTTATTTTATATTCTGTTAGCGCCGCAGATTACATACTATTTATTTCCTGATTATTTATTCCAAACCTCTACCCAACTTTACAAAGAAAATAAATAAATAAATGAAAAGAAAAGAAAAGAAAAAGAGGAACACGTTTTCATGACATCTTCTCAGCGTGAGCAGAACTTTCTGGAAGTTTGACCTTTTTCCGGAGTTGTGAAAGGCACCTCCTCCACAGCCGGTGGCAAAACTCATGTAAATTTGGACAGATGGAATTTGTTTTGCTCGTTTTCCTTTCTCGTTTTTAATTCTTCATCAATTCACCTCCCTCTCTTTTCTTGATCTGTTACTTATGCATGTGGGAAGGTGTGTGCTTGTTGGCAAAAAGACAAAAGTGCCAGAAGTGTCCCCCCCCGCCTCTGCCTTCTCTTCAATGAAGGGCACCGGAAAGAGAGCCACATGGGAGCTGCATATGAATGCAGCACTAATTCAACTTGTTTTTCAGTGCAGGACAGAAAACATTTGATCTTTACTCAGATTCTGGTGATAAACTTCCGCACGAACAGCCTCGGCAGTGAACCGAGAACTGTTGAGTCGAGTTATTTGGATGGAAGTCCTGCATTCAACTCGTATCTGAGAATATTGCGATCTTCAGGCGCCATTCGGGATAGACACTGAATAATATTTATACCCAGAGAAGGACTGAGCTCCATCTACGACGGTTTAAACTGCAGGACACCCGGAACTCCTTCTGTGTCCTTCCGAAGGAAATAGAAATGAAAGCATATACAGTAAGCCTCCACCCATTCGTGGTTCACCGTTCACGGCCCCGCGTATTCACAGATTTTGCTCTCAAAGCGTTTTTTCATAATGTTTTTAAATTGGCACACTGACACCCCTTCGAGGAAGAAAAAAAAAAAAAAAACAAACATTTCACTCAACCCCAACATCCCACACGCGACTATAAATAGGATTATTTGTCTATAAAATTGTTATGAATGCACCTTTGCATAACAGTGTATCTTTATTAAAATTATTATTATTATTAATAATAATAATAATTTCTTTCTTCCTTTCAGCTTTTTCCCTTTATCAGGAGTCGCCACAGTGTAGGTTTTTAGGTCGGATGCCCTTCCTGTCACAACCCTTTAGCGCGGGACAGAAACACGCTGACGACTTTGCAGCTCCTCTTTACGAAAATCAGCAATGGTTCTTTTACATCAACCTCTCACCATAGACAGTGACAGACATGGCCCGCCTTTGATAACCCAGTTAGCTGCACTGGGGGGAACAGTGACAACCTTGTGGGGACTCGAACCCCCAACCTTAGGATCAGCGATCCTGCGCCCTATTCACGAGACCACCACTGCCCCACCTATTAATAATAATAATAATCATTAAAAACTTAATTCTAGTAGAGTATGGAAAAAAAGCATTGTTCCCCAGGGTCATACTCGGTCCCCCTGTCATCACATCATGACCCCCAAGGGGGGCACGCCCCACTATTTGAGAAGCACTGAATTAGCGGCAGCCCCGGCAAATTATACATATGCATCATCACAACATAACTGGTACATGATTCAAATTTAGCCAATGGCTGAGAGCTTTTGTTTCTCCCTCTTGCTGATTGGTTACAGATGATGTGTACGCCTCTTTTTTTCTCTTCCGTGCACATGTCATCAACGTGATTACTTGAATTGTGAATTCATGTTTTCTTCATGTGTTTTAATGATTATTTAAGCCCTATGATGTCACTCAAACACGCCGCATCTTCTTTAGTTTCAAGTAAGGATCCTAAGCACTTTATTTATTCATAAATATTATCGCAGTATAAAATTCAAATGTTTTTATTTATCATTACTACATTTCACTGCATTATTACTGTATTGATGAGTAAGACTGGTGAGAGAATGAGTTTAACAAGCAGATTTTAGTGCATGGAATATCACACATAGGGTTTTAAAACCACATCAATAATTCGAGGATTTTCAAGATTCGAGGGAAGGAGCGGAATGTAATCCCCGCGAATAACGAGGGTTTTCTGTAATAGGTTTGTTGTTGCTAGATGAGCTTTCAAATGTAAAACCGCACGTCGATGGGAAGCCATTGGTTTATTTCAGAATTCTGTTGTTGTTCTAAATGGATTTTTTATTCTGAGAAAATGCACCAATCAGCTTTATTTTCTGCCTTCAAGAAATATCAAATAATAACCGTTACAGCTAAAAGTCTTGTTTCATTGAAAGTTAATTTTTCTTTCAATGTTTTTAAACATTTGGTCTGAGAAACTAATTATTAAATCTTTAAAAATGTCTAATTTCTACTCAAACTTCTTTGCTGACTCATTGGGTTTTCCTACTGAGTCTCCAATCGCACTACCAGAACAGAAAACTCCTCAAAATTTCAAGTGGGCGGGGTCAGGATAGTTAGACAGTTTAAGGTCATGCTACATGCTGACTAGCTAACATCACCATCATCATCATCATTATCACCATCATCCTCTTCTTCTGCTTAATCTGGGTTCGGGCTGCGGGGGCAGCAGCCTAAGCAGTGAAGTCCCAACATCCCTCTCCCCAGTCGTTTCTTCCAACTGTTTCAGATGGACACTGAGGCTTTCCCAGACCAGCCAAGAGACATAACCCTCCAGAGTGTTCTAGGTCAACCCCGGGGTCTCTAAGTGCACCCCAGGGAGGTCTTCAGGAGGCATTCTTACCAGATGCCCGAGCCACCTCAACTGGCTCCTGCCAACGCAGAGGAGAAGCGGTTCTACTCTGAGATCCTCCTGGACAGTGAAGCTTCTCACCTTATCTCTAAGGGAGAGCCCCATCCCGGGCGAAGGAAGCTCATTTCAGCCGCTTGAATCCACCACCTCTGTAATGACCTGGTGAGCTCTCCAGGGTGTACCCCTCCCTTGCCCATAGTTGGATGAGATGGGCATCAGCATTCCCGCGACCCTAATTAGGATTAGGTGGTTCAGAAAATCAATGAATGAAATGTATCCACCATCTTGTCCTTTCGGTCCAAACCCAATGCTCGTGACCATAGATAATGGGTGATTGGTAGATTGACTGGTACATTGAGAGGTTTGCCGTATGGCCCAGCTCTCTCTTCACCACGATGGGCTTTACAGCAGAGGCTGCAGCAATCCGCCGGTCTAACATGTTTCTGCTAATTTCTTACCACGCTCATCATCCCACATACATATCATCCAGTACACTCTCAGATCGCACCATGTGTCCACCACATTCTCACCATATACAGTATGTCTGGTCCTGATAAACCCATGTTAATAAATTATCGAAATTATAAATGATCTACCTCCCAAAGATTTTAACCTTAATATGGTTCATCTGACAAATCCAGTCAATAGACCAAGTCTTATTTCCAAGTATTAGGTCTCGATTGGATGAATGAATGGCCAGGTGGGCAGAACTACAGTTGAAGTAAACATCTTCATGAAGGTAGATCACGGGGAACAGGATTGGGCAACCCTGAGCTCTTCCATTCAATCTGCGAGTTTTCTCGAGTCCACATCAGCACATCTGCATCGTACTTATATTATGCCAATAAAAGTGTTAGTTTGGTTGTTACTGCGGCAACAGTGTTGTCAGCACTGTCCGTACTACATCAACACCACCATTACCACATTAACACCGTTATTATCACATCAACACCATCATCTCCAAAACAACATTGACACTACATCAATACTGTTGTTATGACATTATTGTTCCTACATCAACACTGTCATTACCATGTCACCACCACTGTGACTATGTCGACGCCGTTATTACTGCGGCAACACAGTCGTTACTATGTCAACGTGGTCTTTATTACATCAGCACTGTCATTGCTCTGCGAACACCATCCTCACCACATCATCACTGTCGGTACTACATCAACACCGCCGTTACTACATCAACAACATAATTAGAACATCAACACCATCATTACTACATGGACACCACTCAACAAAGAGAAGCAAGGTAGTCTATTATGAATGTCATTAAACTTAAACTGAGATGATATATTCATGAGGAGACTGAATGATGAAGCAAGCCCGAACGGATTGCCCCCGGAGGGGACGGCCGCCGATAAACCTGACAGTACCGCATTAGATATGCATAACTCGTACACCTTTACTCTAACACTTAGCTTGACCTTTTATTAGCATTGTGTGCAGTAAGTGTGTGACTACTCTCTCTCTCTCTCTCTCTCTCTCTCTCTCTCTCTCTCTCTCTCTCTCTCTCTTTGTGTGTGTTTCCGCTTTGGTCCTCAGAGGCGCTGATGATCATCCCACTCTACACAGGATTTATTGTGCATCTGGTTGCAAAAAAACCCAATTAGAGCTCGTCTCTCTCCTGCGATCAGTCAAATCACGGTGCCTACTGAACCAAGACTCAGCATATGGTCTGTATGCATGTTGTTTCTCTCTCTCGCTCTCTCTCTCTCTCCCCCCCCTCTCTTTGTGTTTGTGAGTGCAGATGATAAACACAGACATTCAGTGTCTTTCAAAAATCATCATTCAATCAACCAGATGTGGGTTTATCCCACTCTGACAGTCAGAACATCTTTAAAATGGATTTTTTTATATTAGTTCTGGGAGAAGTTGTTGAATTGTTGTGTGGCGCGAATGTGCTTTTTTCCCGACAAAATTATACTTTCTGCTGAATCGTTGGCTCATGGGGAGGCTGGAGCCTATATCAGCCGACACCCAGCCAACTGCAGGGCCAACATGCACACACACACACACACACACACACACACACACACACACACACACACACCTACCTACCTACCTAGGGGCAATTTGAAACAGCCAATTAGCCTAATAGGCATGTCTTTGGACTGCCGGAGGAAACCAGAGTACCCAGAGAAAACTCATGCAAGAGTGAAGAGGACATGCAACCCCACAGAGAAACAGCAAACCCGACGCCCGTACCCAGGACCCTCCTCTTGCTCTGAGATGGACACACTTAGCACTACACTGTGGATCACCACACCGCCCATCATTCTTACAATAAAGTTTAATTTTAAATACCTCGAATACAAGATGTTGCGGTTACCTAGAAACAAAACAATGTTTTTTTATGATTATTATTTTTTACTCACTCACTATTTTTAACCTTACTATAATACAGCACATTTAAAATAAGTGGCATAACAACAATCCCAGAATGCAATGCGGCATAAAGCACTGACTGATCCAGCATCTTACCTTGTAAACAATAATTCATTGATTCAATTTCTGAGAAACTTTATCCTAATCCGGGTCTTGGGGAGGCCAGAGTCCATCTCAGTTGACTCTGGGTGAAGGTAGGGTACACCTTAAACAGCTTGCCAGACCATCGCAGGGCTAACACACACAACCGTTCACACTCACACTCACACTACCACCTAGGGGTGATTTGGAACACTCAGACAGTTTACTGTCCATATTTGTGGCGTGTAGGAGGAAACTGGAGAACACAGAGGAAACCCACACAAGCATGGGAAGAACATGCAAACTCCACACGGAAACACCCGAGCTGGGAATCGAACCCAGGACCTTCTTTCTGTGCAGCGAATGTGCAACCACTACACCACCATGAAACCCCAATCATTTATGTATTTATTCATTTGTCAAACTGCTTACTCGGATCATGGGGAGGATAAATCCCATCTCAGCTGACTCTGAATGAAGTCATGGTATGCCTTGAACAGCATGCCAGTCCATTGCAGGGCCAAAACACAATTATTCACACTCGCACATACAGGCAACTGGATAAAGTAAGCGACCCCAGTGGGCATATCTTTGGACTGTTGGAGGAAACTGCATTATCCAGAGGAAACACACACAAGCTCTGACCTTGAGCCCAGGATCTTCTTGCCATGATATGGACATTCTAACCTCTCCGCTACAGCACTGTGCCCTGTTGGATTAGCGATGGTGGTGCTGTGAGCATGATCTATTCGAGCGGATGAGGTGATGAGCCAGCCGGAGAGATGGAAAGATTAAAGTTCTTCTGCATCGCTCTCTTTGGGTAGCAGTGAAGGAGAAGCTTAATCCCACTACACTCCTCCAACGCCACGAGCAGAGTAGGCCTTGCAGTGGAGTCGACGCGGGCTCAGTTTCAATCACAGAAGGTAAAAGCTGTATCTATAGATCTCAGGAGTGATGAGTGCATCCTATATAAGATGTTGTTCCCTTATTATATCCAGTTCAAAAAGTGTGTTGATAGCTTTGTGTAATGTGGACTCATCTATCACACTCATGCCGAGGAGATGGGGAAGGAAGTGTGTGTGTGTGTGTGTGTGTGTGTGTGTGTGTGTGTGTGTGTGTAAATGGAATTAGTAATATTTACTCTATGAATAAACCTGATTCACACTTTACACGCTTTTCCACTCAGTGTCTTCTGCAAACACCGGGCGTGTCTCAAACGAGGCGGCTGCTTGATCCCTTGATTCCTAGCAGTGTTATACAGCAGCACAGCCGAAATCCTTCCAGATTACTGACACACACCAGCATTCACCAACCGCGACTGTCTATTAGCGACAGCAAAACACGGTAATACTCAGGAAAACATAAAGCAGCCGCTTCTCGCAGTTAATAAAATATTCCTGCATTTATAAAATAACTTGTTTAAATATTCACTCTACCTTTTTCAAAGCTGTTTTTTTTTTTTTTTTTTTTTTTTTTTGTAAATACCAGATACTCACGTGGTGCACAGGATTGTAGGGTATGTAAATGATAGATTGTATAGATTGTACCTGAATTATGGCTTGTGCAGCTACCATTCAAGGTAAAGAAGGTATATGGGCGTGTCCTGTGCATCCAAAGGTGTTTCCTGTTCACCTGTCAGTCGCTGTCAGTGAAGGAAGTGTGTGGGCGTGTACTGTGTCGCATAATAAAATATATATTGGGTTGTGTCCTGTGCATCTGAAAAGAAGGTGTGAGATTGCGTCCTATGGACAATTTCAGTCTCATTGAAGGAGGTGAAAATGTGTGTATTATGCACCTAAGACAGGTATGTGAGGGTGTGTCCTGTTCACCTATCAGTCTCAGTGTAGGGGTGTGTCCTGTGCATGTGAGCAGGTGGGTGGTGTTTCCTATGCACTTATCAGTCTCAGTGAATGAGGTATGTGAGGGTCTCGTGTATCTGTTAGTCTCAGCAAAATAGGTGTATGGGTGTGTCCTGTGCATCTGACAAGGAGGTGTGAGGGTGTGTCAATCCACCTGTCAGTTTCAGAGTATGAAGTGTAGGGGTGGGATAGTCCTATATACCTGAGACACAGGTGTAAGGGTGTGTTCTGTTCACCTGTCAGTTTCAGTAAAAGAGATCTAAGTGCATGCTCTGCACACCTTTTATTCTCGGTAAAAAAAAGTGTGGGCGTGTCCTAGCCAACTATCAGTTTTTGTAAAGGGGCGTGGCCTGTATGCTAAATGCTTTTATAAAAAATGTAAATTGCTTCATAGGAAGTCTAATTAGTGCATTAATGGATCACATCTGTTTGCTTTTTTATAAATCAGATCATTTATGAAATATCAAGCAGTGTTTCATTTAGTCTGGAAGGATTCATAGCGGCGCTGCATACAGTAGAAGGATATCATTTACTCGTTTTTAAAGAATTTAAACATATTAGGAATTCAGCATGAGTTCCAGTCCCATAGTTTTGAATTTGCAGTACACGACTGGGCAGCTAATGAAGTGCGGGCTATTGCGCTCTGTATATTTTCGTTTTTATTTACACCTCTGCAGCGAAGCTTCCTAAACAATAATTCATAAAGTGCGGTGTTGCCAGAGCGAGCCGTCACATTACAGGGACGGATGATTGAGCGGTGTGTATTTACCAGAAGACGGCGTAGGTTCGGACCGTGCTGCTTTGGAAATGAATAACAGGGCATTTCTCAAGAGGCCTCCGGAATCTGGCGACTCCCCGTTTCGTCAATTCTTCATCCATCGGCTCTTTGTTTTTCTATCGGCACGACTGTTCAGAGAGTGAGGATTTAAAACAAAAACTAGGGCTGAACTTTCATATACTGTCTTTAAAGTCTCTCTCTCTCTCTCTCTCTCACACACACACACACACACACACACACACACACACACACACACACACACACACACACAAACAGATGTTTGTGATGCCATTAAAAGCCAATTACTAAAAATGAATGTTTTGCAGACGACAGTTACACCACATGCTCGTGTATTCATAAAATCATACATAACCGCCTTAAGTGCTTAAAAAAAAAAAATCCAGAGAAATTAGTTTATTGATTCTTGAATATATTTCCCCAGGTCAGAGAGGAAATATCTCATTTCAATGCAGTCTTGTTTTCCTCCACTTACCTCCAGGGCTTTGAGTCAGATCACTGCGTGTATTAAACTGATCATTTCCTCGGAATATTCAAGCCTTGCTTAAAAAAAAAAAAAGCGAACGCCAAGTTTCAGTGGCATCACCTCGAATCAGTCGGCCTCCTTTAATCACTAATTATTCAAAATGAAGAATTCGACTTATGTTTAATTCTGAGGGGATCATTAAATGCAATAAATAATTCAATGAGGCGGCTGAGAAGTCCTTTAATTTACTTTAATTGATTCAAATGGATCTTTGACGAGGCACTTAAGCCTGCACTTGGCCTGCTTCAGACGGAGCGGAGTTTTGTTTACTATCATCACTGCTGAGAATAAAGAACATTGTCACTAGTTTGCTAATCACGCGGGTGGTGCTGACGCTGGGACGGCTTATGAGATGCTCCATATATTGTTCATTGACATAGGCAGAGAGGGTCTTTGATTGAAGCCTCAAGTCGTGTGTGTGTGTGTGTTGGCCCTGTGAATAACTGGCAACTCTTCACCCAGAGCCAGCTGAGATAGGCTTCAACCTCTCCACAAACCTAAGAGCCCCAACCCCATTATTATTTACATCATATCTTCTTCTCTTTCGGCTTTTTCCCTTTCTCGGGAGTCACCACAGCGAATCATCCGATTCGCACATTTGATTTGGCATAGGTTTTTATGTCGGATGCCCTTCCTGTCACAACCCTTTAGCAAGGGACAGAAACACGCCAACGGCTCTGCAGCTCCTCTTTACCAAAGTCAGCAATGGTTCTTTTACATGCCTCACACCATAGACAGTGACAGACATGGCCCGCCTTTGATAACCCAGTTAGCTGCATTGGGGGCGACAGTGACAACCTTGTGGAGAGTGGGACTCGAACCCCCAACCTTGGGATCAGCAATCCAGTGCCCTATACCACTAGACCATCACTGCCCCCTTATTATTTACATCATATATCCGTACCATATTTTTGGTATAAGAGAAATAAAACATTTTTGGCCTGAGAAAAGTATTCACCATTTCATCTAGAGATAGCAGGTTCGAATCCCGGGCAAAGCCACAGCCATGTCTAGCCAGGAACCGAATAGAGTTGATTGTTCAAGTTCTTCGGTGTTGAGGGTGATGGGTAGCAATAGCAGAAACCACTGGAGATAGCTGACTGGGTTCAAAATGCATCTCCAATAAATACAAACGTTTTACTGTGTATTTCCAGTGTACACGTAATACAATAGCCAACAAGATGCCCCCACCCACCATGCCAAATTTCAACATAAACCGCTGAGGGATTCCATAGCGCATTCATTTTCCTGTCAATCACAAAGCTATTAGCCAATCATAAGTGTCTGTGAGCTCATTGCCATTGCCTATGAAGGCGGGCACATAGAGCTTTCCTCCTAATGTGTTGTGCTAGTTTTGTTGTTGATGTCACATGATCACTGGGATCACATGCCTTGGAAGAGACACATGGTGTGCTTCACCCTTTTCAAGTTGGTATTTGGTATGAGACAAAGGACGTGTGATCCAGTGGGTGGGACTTAAACTGGTAAGAGTAGCTCCACTTAATCGTACCACAGCACAGTTCAATATACAGTGGTACCTTGACTTACGAGTCTTTTTTATACTACATGTTCAAAAGAAAAAAAAAAAAAGTGCCCAGTGCCCCACACGCAACTATAAATCGTGTTTACAGCGCTTCATATCATTTGCTCGATGCTTTTCCCCTACACCATAGGGGACACAGTGAGAGTGCCACTGCCACCTACTGTAGAGGATGCACAATTACACTTAATTCTAGTAGGGTATGGCAAAAAAAGCATGCTCCGCCCCCCCCCATCAACATAACACCCCACTATTTGAGAAGCACCAGCCTTCTGGGAGCCTTTCCTTGCTGACATTCGTATTGTGCACATGCACAAAATTCTCGTCTTCCTCCTCCTCCTCCTCTGTTATGTACCGCCTCATGCCTGCCCACGTGACATCTTAACACCTATGTGACATCTTTAATACAGTCGCTGATTGGAAAGGTTAGTTGACATTGTTTATTCTTGGTTTATTATTTTAATATTTATTATGAATTATTATTAATGTTTATTTATATGTATTATTATTATTATTATTATTATTATTATTATTATTATTATGGGATATTTATTGTTTTTAAATGTTTATCTTTAATCTATTAGGTGAAATATACTTGTTTGTGTTGGGTTATAGGAGTTTGGGAGGGGGGGGGGTGGAATGAATTAATTGGTTTTCTATTATTTCCGATGGGGATTTTTCTTTTATCTAACCAACATTTTGACTTACGAGCTCGCCCGCGGAATGGATTCATTTCGTAAGTCAAGGTTCCACTGTATTTAAGTGTTTTTTTGTTTTTTTTTTCCTACATCTTGACCTTGATCATCTTGTTGTCACTGCACACCAACATCCCGTTCCTCATCTCTGGGTCCCAATGAATCCTGCAGTGACACCTCACGTCGAAGCCTGAGACTTGTGAACTTTACTTTTGTGTCCTGCTGCTATGTAATTTTTTTTTCCAGCTAATCTGAGATCCAAACTCATCATCAGATCTCCACGTCATGCCGCAAGACTTAAAACACTTCCTTCCTGTCATGTCCCGCAATTCAGACTTGGAAATCTATCACCTTTGGCAGTACCAATCGCCGAGACCGATCGAGCCAATACATAATGACTAGCGCTTTGATGCTATCCTGGCTCGACATCTTCATTTTCTCTTAAATAATAAAAAGAAAAACCACAAGGAACCAGAATAAAGACATTCTATTGCAGGTTCTGCCTAAAAACAAATCGCGTCACTCAGCAATTAAAGTTTGGTGAAGTCACTCAAGGGGACAAGAGTGATTCGAGTCACACTTAAAAGCGTGTGAGAAAAATTGCTTTAAGTCATGAGCGTGAAACAGCGAACGGTAGAGATATCAAACGAAGAAGAAAGAAGGAGAAGAGCTTAAGGGCCAGCTGCTCAAGGACGTGATGCTTCTTTTGATCCGTTCTGAAACGACAACCATCAAGGACACAGGTACAAGTCTAGTCGATGTGTGTATGTGTGGAAAAAGAAAAGAAAAAAAAAAGACTCCTTGGCATGCAGACTCATCTAGGGCTCGGAGATAAAGTGTACGAGTGCACTATCCAGGCAATTTGGATTCCTGCGCTCGTTGCTGATGCATTGCAATCCCTCAAGATCTTTAACTTTATTTTGTGTTCGTCATTTGCATATAAACTACTTCATTAGGTATGCTCGACTGTTTCCGACATGCTGGAGCTTATCAAATTAAGAACAGATAAATAAGTGAACAATTAAAGCTGAGTGGAATATTAAAATAATCCACGAGTTCAAACCAAAAGTTGACCTTCTGAATCAAAGCCTCGGTCTATATGATGAGACATTCTCAGGAATTTATAAAGTGCATGAAGCAGGGCTTTGGCTTTTGGCTCAGTTTTATCCTTTTTATCATCATTTCAAATATTAGTATTATTCTTTACATGACAAAATATCAATTGGAAGCAAACATTTTTATAATTAAATCCGGAGATGGTAAATATTTGCCTCTCACACATTAATTTGTCAAATAGCGTAATCCTATCAGGATCACAGGGAGACTGGCGCTTATCTCAGCCAACACCGGGTGAAGCTGGGGATTTTGCACCCTGAACGGCTTGCCAGACAACGGCTTGCAAGGCAACAAACACACAACTATTTACACTCGCATGCTCGCAGCGGCAGATCTCGCTGAGCCTGGAACCAAAACCCAGGACCTGCTTGCTGTGAGGCTGACGTGCTAACCCGGACACCACTGCATGCACAAAATAATACACAGTATCTGTCAAAATGATCTTTTCACCCCGACAGCGATCAGTAATTTCCGAGATTGGGACGTTTTTGTTTGGAGTATGCACGTTCTCCCCGTGCTTGCATGGGTTTCCTCTGGGTACTCCAGTTTTCTCCCAAAATCCAAAAATATGCTCTGTAAGCTAATCACTCCTAAATGTGAGTGTGAATTGTAATGCCCCTGTGATGGCCTGGTGAGTTGTTTAGGTGTTACGCTGCCCTCATCCACAGTCACGTGAGATGGCAACAGGATCCTGCAATGATAATGAGGAACACGTGGCTCAAAAAAATGAATTAATAAATCAATAACAATAACCACCACAACAACAACAATAATAATAATAATAATAATAATAATATCAGTACTTAAAATTTGATTACATCATCTGAGGTACAACAGTGCACTGCATGTTGACAAACTTCACGACATGAACATGCGTATACACAAAATAATTAGCATAAATACACAATAATGCAAATTAACACATGGTATTGGATTCAGTCGGTCAATCAATATGATCACGCTGACGACATTAAAGCGCGCACAAGACGGCATCATGAGTCATGCTTAAAACACAACTTTACAATAAATATGATAAAATAAATTAAAATCATACAAAAAATATATACTCAAAAACCATCAACAGATCTGGAGTATTGATTGAACCATTCGGCAATGAACAGTACAGCTGACACTTTGATTGAAAAGTAGCAAAACATACCGTTACCATAGACACACATGGAGTACAAGGTAGCTCCACCCACATCATGGAGAGTGTAGTAAATAGGCCCTGTATTCATGCTCATTTTAATCAAATTGGCCTCACAGGAGGCAGCTCTGACAATGATCTACCTTGATTTCCAAACCCTATCAGACTGCAGTGACATCATCTTGACATGATGATGGTGTTCCATTCATGACTGCCATAAACAGAAAGCTTGAAAATGTCACAGTGGTTCTCAGAACCGTGTATCACCATCTAGCTGCCTTGTAGCTGTCGTATTGTCACCTTTCGCAACCTTTCTGTGTTTAATACAGCCTCATTACAACCTGTTCACACCATGCATTCACCTCCTGATTATTACTGTATTGTCGCACCACCATCATATTTTGGTGGTTAAGCATGGGTTTGGAACCACACCAAAACCTTTCAAGGTCACTAAAGGTCAGATGAGGCTGTCTCATTCCGAACTATATGATTACGATAAGTATAAGGACATGCTCAGGGATTAGTGTTCCATGTAATGGAATGTTTATTGACACTCATTTCAAAATTATAAGTGTTCAATCTCCAAAACTTTTGTGATCTGGTTCTGACCTTGACATTGACCTAGAGGTTCCAAAATTAGAATATGTCTAGGACTGTGGTAAGGCCATGTCCCCACCAATTTTAATGAGAATCCTTCAGTCATGGATTCTTTTTCTAAGCAATTTAATCCTAATTTAGGTCAAGGGAAGGCTAGTGCCCAAATGACTGTGGGCAAAGGTAGGGCACACCCTGAACAGATTCCCAGACCATTGCAGAGGCAACAAATAAATACCCCCCCCCCACGCACACGAATTTGGACCAGCCATTCAGCCTACTGCACATGTGTACCATGGTGTAGGGAACAACAGTGAGAGCGCCACTGCCACCTGCTGTAGATGATGTGCAATAACAATTAATTCTAGTACAGTATGGCAAAAAAGCATGTTCCCTAGGGTCATACACATCCCCCTGGCATCACTTCGCCCCCTCCCCCCCCATTTCAGAAGCACTGACCTTGTGGGAGTTCACCATGAGCCTTTCCTTGCTGGCATTCATAGCATGCACATGCTCAAAATTCTCCTTGTCCTCCTCCTTCTCTGTTACTCACCACCTCATTCCTGCCCACGTGAAATATTCGCTCTCACGTGACATACTTGCCACAGTCAATAATTGGAGGGGTTAATATTAATTGTAATGAACATATATTATTATTGGTGGCGTAGTGGTTAGCATGTCCACCTCACAGCAAGAAGGCCTGGGTTCGATTCCTGGCCTGGGCGTTTCTGTGTAGAGTTTGCATGTTCTCCCCGTGCTTGCGTGGGTTTCCTCCGGGTGCTCTGGTTTCCTCCTACAATCCAAAGACATGCACAGTAGGTTAATTGGCCATTCTAAATTGCCCATAGGCTCGCATCGTGCAGAAGGCAATGGCAAACCACTGCACTAATCCTGCCAAGAAAACCTCCATGAAGATGAGAACCAGGGCGTTGTCTTTCATGGCGGGTTGCCAATGGTCATCCTACGACTCAGGTACTAGATAGATAGATGGATGATGATGATGATGATTATTATTATTATTAAATATTTATTGTTTTTACATGTTTATCTTTAATAAATTAGGTCAGATACGCGTTTTTGGGGCAGGTTATATGAGTTTAGGAGGAGGTTGGAATGGATTAATTGGTTTTCTTTTATTTCCGATAGGCATTTTTGTTTTATATAACAAACTTTTTTGACTTACGAGCTCACCCTAGGAACAGATTAAATTTGTAAGTCAAGGTACCATTGTATTTTCATTGAACTATGAAAATTAAATATTGTCATCCTGGTAATGGCCACCATCGTAAATATATCAATAGAATATTCAAAATTGCTTGGTCAAGTCCTCAGATACCTACAGATTCACGAATGAGGAAAACATGTCAGCGCTCTTCTTCCTGGAAACAGTACAGATTACATGCCAGTGCCTGCATCTGAAACGATCAGAGCGATTTGATAAACGGTCTCGAACAGTCCCAGCTAGGAATACACTACAGAAGCATGTGATGTCCCGGCATAAACATCTCATTACTTTAGAAACCTTCATGACATCATTCATACACAATATTGTAAAAGGTCCATTACTCAATTAATGCTAACATGCAGTATTAGAATAAATACATTAATACGAACCTGCCACTTTATATTCTAATACATTTATTCTATTACTTTATGAAAAGTTAATGAAGCCACGTGAGAGTTGCTGACTGAGCAGTTAGAGAAAGAAAGAGAGAGAGAGAGTTAACCAACCCGGTATGTGAGGTAATTTATACCTGACAGCAATTTCTTCCTTCACCTCACCTTCATCTGTCTCCCCATCCGTCTCTGATCCTGTGTAAGGATGAAACGTGTAAAGTGAATCATATGAGTAATCCAAACACTTCAAAAGGGGCTGGGATGGAGAACAAAAATGAAAAAAACAAAAAACAAAACAACAACAACAAAAAACCCCCCCAAACAAACAGAAAATAAATAAATTAATTAATTACAAAAAAGAAAACAGACCTACTAATGTGATTATTTGTGAGTCTGCTGCCTTTTTACCTTTCAATCCAATTGATTTCCAGATTGACACGGTGGTTCTCCTGGGATTTAAACTCAGAACATTTCACTTTCCGGGGCAGAACTTTAGCTGCAGACACACATGATATGGAACTAATAGAAAACAGGACCAGAGGAGCCACGCCTTTTTTTTTGGAGAACAAGAGACCACTTTTTTTTTTTTTTTTTAAGAATTTTAAAGATGCATCTTACTACTAGCACTAATAAGAGCTGGACCCACACCTTCTTCAGTTGGAACTACAGAAGCTGAAACCGCACCTTTTGAAATAATGAAATAATCATAGACAAGTTACACCCACTTTACTGGGAATGAAGAGGGTGTGTCCTTCTTTAAGTCAACTGTCAGTAACTAAGGCACACTTTCTTCAAAGGAACTGTGAGCAACTAAGGCCACCTCGTCATCCTAAGGCTACACCTTTTTCTTTGGAACTGTCAGGAAACGAAGCCACGCCTTCTTCATAAGCACTGTCATGAACTTAGGCCACAGGTTCTTCATATAAAATTCATAGGAACTGTCAGGAACTAAGGTGACATGTTCTTCATAGGAACTGTCAGGAACTAAGCTCACACCTTCATAGGAACTGTCAAGAAATAAGGACATACCTTCTTGGATGCAACTGTCAGGAACTAAAGCCACACCTTCTTAAATAGAACGGTCTGATACTGAAGCCATACTTTCTTCATTGGAACTGTCAGCAACTGACGCCACACCTTCTTTAAAGCAAGTGTTATGAACTGCTAAGGCCACACCTTTTTTAATGGAACTGTTCGGAACTGAGGCCACACCTTCTTGGAAAAGCTGGAAAAGTACAAATAAGTCAGTTAATGGAAAGAACAGACTGACATGAGCATGAGTTGGTCTCCTCCAGATCTTTCTGTCAATGGAGTATAGCCACACCCTCAATCCTTCAAGAGAAATTATGCATTTTAGAATACTTAGTTTTGAGAGAGAAAAAAAAAAAAACACGATTGTGCAGATATCGGCAAGATAAAAGCCAACTGACTAAGTCAGACATGGTAGACAGAAAGAAGGTTGAGATGATTTGGATGGTTGGATGGTTTAAACACATCAGATTGGGAGGGGCTAAAAGTATTCCAAGTACTCTTACCAGGCAGCGGAATAACTAGAATTCAACTTACTTTAAATCTTTGACTCCTCCCTCTGTGCAAGTATTAACCTTCTCTGGGTGCCACCAATCCCCAGGGTTCTTCAAGAATTCTTTGGGAGCTTGATGTTTGTAGTGGTTCTTCTGACTCCGAATGAAAATCCAACTGGCGTAGATTTGTAGACACTGGAGATATTTTGAGATGCTAGATGAACCTTTCCATAAGTTTATTTGTAAAGTTCTCATGAAGAAATCTTGCTTTTGTTGTTTGTTGTTCTTTTTATGTGCTCGATGGTGCAACCGTGGGATGTTAAAGAGCTAAAATGTGAGAGGAGGTTTTCATTTCTGCTGATAGATCATGCTGAAGCTGAAGGCAGGAGCTGTGTTTGTGTCTGGGGATCGGGCTCATGAAGCTGTTTATGAAATACTCCCTTCTGTCCAAAGCAATGTAAAGCCCTCGCATTGACCTGACTGACATTTTGCCATATTTATGTCTTTAAACCTATACGCTTGCTGCAAATGCCATCTTCTCCAACACTTGATATATTGAGGATAAATCTCAAGCTGTCTAGGCCTCAGGAATCGGTATGCTCAGAACATCTAACAGGAACGTCGGAAGGGGGGGGGGTGCGTGAGCAGAATTCAAGATGGACGCACGGGCGCACCGACTTTTCTGCAGCAGTTAATGACTGTCAGTGCAAAGCTTCAAAGGTCATTTTCTGCTAATGATCATGGCCTGAGGAGGGGACTTAATGCCTGCTGTAATTACCCAGGGTCACCGTGGCGCACATTTGATGCTCGTGACCCATCGTACGGTCTCTTTAAACAACAAATGAAGAAATTAATCTATGCCTTCTTTCACAGCAACTGCATTAAAACCATTATCAAAAATGAGGAATGCGTGCACAGACGCACAGCGAGAGAGCAAGAGAGCGAGAGAGCGAGAGACAGGAGTTGAAAGAGAGATTGAGGTGCTCACATGCCGGGCACGATCACCGCTTTCATTTGAGTGCAAGCCTCGGTTTTTGCCTTCCGCAAACTCATTTCATTTGATGGATGTCTCCAGAGCTGATTGTGCGCACTTACTCCCTTTGAGTTAAGAAGGTGGGTGTGGAAGGAAGTATATAACATAGTCACTTGTTTTCCAAATAGCTTCCTGTAATTTAAGCCTCAACTTAAAACTCTTTGTTATGGATTGGAAGCAAATCAATCACGTCCCCTTTCACTCCAAAGAGCTTCTGGCTCATTCATCATATTGCTTTAAATAAGCTTGATCTGGTTTCATATTCCATTAGCGTAATTCAGGTATTGCAGAACTCTCTCTCTCTCTCTCTCTCTCTCTCTCTCTCTGTCTCTGTCTGTGTCCCTCTGAGTGTATGTGTTCCAACCCCAAGGCCCAAATTTCAAGGTTCAAATTTCAGCAACTCATGGTCCTCTCCTCACATATCTTTGTACAGAACCTAGCGTGTTATATGATTAAGAGAAAGCTGTGAAAAAGCCACACCTTCTTCAAGGGCTGTAACAGGTACAGAGGCCAAGTGATCCCTATTAAAACAAAGCTGCCTCCAGGAGCCTTCACTCGGCCACACCTAGAGCCACATGGCACAGGTGCTGCTTATGCAGGGACTAACAGACAGTGAGGCCACACCCCCTTTAGAGAAACTGAGTACGGCTGATGTTAACAAGGTGCCACGGCTAACAGGCAATGAAACCACACTTAATTAAATGTAACTGAAGCACACAGGCCACACCCTCTCCACCATGACTGACATGAACTAAAGACACACCTATCTAACTAAACCACACAGGCCACACTTTCTTCACTGTGATTTTTTCTACTGTGATTGACAGGGCATACAGGCCACACCTGGTTCACAAATACTAAAATGCTGAGGCTTTGTCTTCTTGGCTGTGATTGACAGATACTTAAACCGCACCTTAATAATCAACCACACCTCTTTTAGTGTAACAAACATGCATTACATCGCCTATTCACTGGGGCTGAACAAAAAATATGCCACACCTTTTGTCCTGAAACTGAGGCCACACCCACCTTGATGAAATTACAGACGAACACAGACCATACCTACTTTGTAAGGATTAACAAACACAACGGCCATACCTACTCTATTCGGATTAACCGACTCCGGCCACACCCCTGAACTGTGACTGATAGGCACACAAGCTACAAAAAAGAGTGGAATAGAAATGTGGGTGGGTGGGACACAGAGAGAGAGAGAGCGAGAGAGAGCTTTGAGCAGATTGAAACCCTTTTGTTCGCTCAGTTTGATTCTGTATCCGTATGATTGTGTTTCCTCGATTTATCCTTCAACCCTTGAGAGCAAAACAAGGATATCATTGAGATAATTTATTAGATTATTTAACAATATATTATATATCACTTACAGTCCAAGCCAGAACAACCGCACTTAAACTTTGTTTGGGTGAGGAGTGCAAAGGGATGAATAAAACCATGTGTGTGTGTGTGTGTGTGTGTGTGTGTGTGTGTGTGTGTGTGTGTGTCCTTCCATGTACTGTGTTGAGTCAGAACTATTATTTATAGAACCAAAGCTTTATCAGCCACGCCTTATTATACAGTAACATAGTCACCATGTCACTTCAGCAAGGCGATGGCCACTCAGTCTCTCAGCTCACTCTCGTAGTGCTCGGATGAAGCATTAGAGAGCCACAACACCCAGGTGTGTGTGTGTGTGTGTGTGTGTGTGTGTGTGTGTGATTGGAGTGTGGGAATTTTAGATGTAGGAGCTCTGCCAGTCCAATGCACCAGAGGATAAATTAAACCTCACACCATCACTCTACACTAATGCTGAAGGAGGAGTAAGATGCAGCATCTCGGCTGGTAATTAACACACACACACACACGCACACACACACACACACACAGTTATATTCTTATACTGTTTACATCTCTCTCCCTCTCTCTCTGTCTGTCTCTCTTTCTTTCTCTTCTTTCTTTCTCTTTGTCTTTGCCCCTCTCTGTCTTGCTGTCTGTCTCTTTCTGTTTGTCTGTCTCTGTGTATCTGTTCATCACTCTATTCCTCTGTCTCTTTCTCTCGGCAGTGACCCCCCCCGATATCCAGACTGGAATAAATAAATGTGAATGTGTATAATTGTTCCGAACACACTGTATCTATCGCAGGCTTTCTTATCTCTCAGTTTGATTTTTCTTTTCTTCACTGAGACTTTGTTTCTAATCTCCTCTCGAGCCGCACCTGTGGATTTTACAAATAGAAAAGCGAGTTTTCCATTTCTCAGCTGCGTTTGCAGGTCACTCCGTCCTTTCTGCCTCCAATTTCACAGCAATTTCGCCTCCGGGCACAAAAATAAATAAATAATAATGAAACGCCGCATTCGCAGAAGACGAGAGAAGTTCAGGACCCTATTCATCAGGCCGGTGTTTACTTGATTAAAAAAACCACACAAACATTTGTATTTTTCCTGTTTTCACTCTCCGTTTTTTTTTCTTCTTCATTGAACCGACGTTGTTTGCTAACTTCTTTTTTCCTCCCTCGTTCAGCGCTTTCCTCTTGATGTAATTTGATTGTGTGAAATGACCATGGCGGGCTGATTATAGCGGTCGTTACGTGTGACAGACGATCGCTCGTGTTTACACAAGTGCATTTCCACCAAACTGCTGCTTCTGCGAGTCCACCGCGAGGCGCTGCTTTACTCCTCCGTTAGCTTCCAGGTGTTTTATGGAGCTGACGATTGAGGTGATTTCTGGTTAGCAGCTTGAAATGAATTTTACACCCAGGACTGATTCTAACCTCACAAACCGGAGCTGAATTTCAACAATACATCATTTAAAGAACAAACTAAACATCCATCCATCCATCCATCCATCCATCCATCCATCCATGAACCTATTGATTCATCCTCCATTCATCCACCTATTAATTCATCCAACCATCCCCATATTGATCTATCCATCCATCCATCCTTCTGTTGATCCATCCATCCATCCATCCATCCATCCACCCTTCTGTTGATCCATCCATCCATCCATCCATCCATCCATCCATCTGTTGATCCATCCATCCATCCATCCATCCATCCATCCATCCATCCACCCATCTGTTGATCCATCCATCCATCCATCCATCCATCCATCCATCCATGAACCTATTGATTCATCCTCCATTCATCCACCTATTAATTCATCCAACCATCCCCATATTGATCTATCCATCCATCCATCCTTCTGTTGATCCATCCATCCATCCATCCATCCATCCACCCTTCTGTTGATCCATCCATCCATCCATCCATCCATCCATCCATCTGTTGATCCATCCATCCATCCATCCATCCATCCATCCATCCATCCACCCATCTGTTGATCCATCCATCCATCCATCCATCCATCCATCCATCCATGAACCTATTGATTCATCCTCCATTCATCCACCTATTAATTCATCCAACCATCCCCATATTGATCTATCCATCCATCCATCCTTCTGTTGATCCATCCATCCATCCATCCATCCACCCATCTGTTGATCCATCCATCCATCCATCCATCCATTTATTCATCCAATTCAATCAGGTGTCATTAAGCTCTGTTTATTGTACTGATGGAGCACTTTGTTCTCGTCTCTTTCTCTCTCTGAATTCTTCCAATCTATTTTCTCGAACATCTTTCGCTTATATCCGTTTGTTCCTCCTCTATCTGAGAAGCTGAGGTATTAGAGAAATTGCCGACATCACAGTCCATCTTATGTGAGCTCTGGATATACTTTGAAGTTCTTTTTCTTCTTTTGAATGAAAGTGTCTGGTTTTGATCAGCCGTATGACATGTTAGGCCTTGCTCAGCTTTGATGAAGTGGCTGAGAATGATGGGAGTTTTTTTTTTTTTTTTTTTTTTTTTTTTTTTTTTTTTTTAATGTCCCGGTGAGCCGAAAATGTCATATGTGTGATGAGTCTTGACCCAGATGTAAAAAAAAAAGAAAGAGAGAGGCAGAATAGGGGGGTGGGGGGGATGAAAGAGGAAGACGGACAGATGGAGGGCGAGTTGTGACAGGTCAGCATGTTCAGTGCAGAGTGAGACACATTTCGAGTGGCTGCTGAGAGACAGAATTAAGATGAGAAGGGATTTTCAGACAGGACTCAGTTCCTGTCAGGGAATATATCTCACTGCAGAGATGAGATCTGATGTATTTATATTGACACTTACATCAGTCCATCATTCTTGATTAATATAAAATCAGACATATAGACAATATGAAAATGTCTCTAAACAATACTCTGCACTCACATCCGGGGATGATCGGGTCCATGCTCTTTAAAGAGCCTTGTTGATCAGAGACGCCTGAGGAGAACAGCTTGGGACTGATCAGGAACTCGTTCTGTATGATCACTCTGTGCGCTCACACTCCGCTTCAAAGCATCTCAACACATCAGGAACCAGGTCTGATGAGCTCCAACAGTGAGTTCCATTCATTTTTACTTTCCACTGGAAACATCTGGAATATTTTCCTAAGATGCAGAACATCTATTAACTACACCCAACACAAGTATGTGTCTGTCCGTCTGTCTGTCTGTCTGTCTGTCTGTCTGTCTGTTTGTGAACAAAATCCTGACCACACCCATGCACAGATCCCCACCAAATTTGGTGGGATCTTTACCTTTCCTGAGTCCCAGAGACGATTTGATTTTGGATTGTCAAGGTCAAAGCTGAAGGTCAAAGGGAACTATTTAATTTGAAAGTCCTCTACAAGTTAAAAGCTTCCTATTAGGGGACTTTCGAATGAGATGACCTTTGACCTTGAATTATCTTAAAGATCAAACCCCAGCTATCTCATAAATACTTCAGATTGCTGGAATCATAATATAAAGGTTGTGTGTTCTAATCCCCATTGCACTCCCTCCTTCTATCCATGTGTCAAGTCGACTGACCAGAAACTGTGCAAATGACATCATTGCTGCAACCAGCAACTGAGCTGATTTGATTTTAGATCTTATCAAAACAGGGTCAAGGTCACATCAAGGACAAATGCTGATACTGGTGGACACATCTTTCTCCTTGCTGCTGCCACTGTGCTCTACTTACTGTTGTAGGTACTGTACCAGTTTAATGGTCACATGTGTTATAAAATCTCCAAATGTGTCTTCTGATATAATTGAATATGAGCATTGGGGTTGAGGGAGGGGTTAACGATGATAAGCAGTTAAAAATACTTCACTCAACCTGAAAATGACTCCACTAGCTTTTGTTTCTGAAAATAACTTGAGGCTGGAGGAAGGATCTGGGTTTCGAAATGCAGATCTGCAGTTTCTTTATTATTTGGAATTCACGATGAAATAATTCCCCCGGATTAAACGCAGTGACCTCTGAACCTGACAGCTAACGATCAGCACTGGTCCTGAAATAATCTACTTTATTAAGATTTATTACTCCCGCGACTTACCTCGGACACAGAAATGGCAAGATCTGATCGGTCGGCTGTTTTAGGATTAAAAAGACTTATTCAGCATGGATAACGCTTTCAAAAAAAATGGAAGACAGGCGGCCCAGTCATTAGTAACAGAGGTTCGCACATCTGGCTCACAGTAAGAAGGTCCTGGGTTCTATTTCTGGACTCAGGTAATTTCTATGTGGAGTTACAAAATTCTCCTCACGCGTGTATGGGTTTCATGCGTGTATGGGTATGTACAGCAGGCTAATTGGCTGTTCCAAATCACCTTATTCCCAGTGCCTATTCCCGGTTTCCGTAGTGAGAAGAGACCAGGAGTTCAACTCTTCCTGGATGGGACGCTAGTCCATCGCAGGTTACCGTCCCAGTATATTTTACTGGTACCCATTTATACTGCTGCATGAACAGAGGTACACTTGTGGTTAAGACCTTGCCCAGGGGTCTTAGCACAGTGGGGGTCTAACTGGGACTCGAACACATAACCTCACGATCATGAGCACAGCACCCTAACCACTGCGCCACCGGCCGCACACAACCCTAATTAGGATTAAATAGCTGAGAATATAAATATAAATACATATTCCTTCATTCATTTTTTGAACCACTTAATGCTAATTAGTGTTAGTGTGCCCATCTCAGCTGACAGGGTACACCCTGGAGAGCTCACTAGGCCCTCACAGAGCCAAAACTCACACAACCATCCATACTTACATTCACACCTATGGGTGATTTGGAACAGCCAATTAACCAACTGTGCATGTTTTTGGACTGGGGGAGGAAACCGGAAAGCCTGGAGGAAACCCCCCAAGCTCAGGGAGGACATGCAAACTCCACACAGAAACGCCCGAACTGGGAATCAAACCCAGGACCTTGTTGCTGGGAGGCGGACATACTCACTACTACCGCACCTTGCCGCCATTTTTAAAATCTACTTATTTATTTACGGTCCGAGCCGTGTGGGGAACGTCTGCAGGGCTTTGGGTGTTGAGAAACTTTTAGAGCAGTGAGCAGAAGTGATGAGGCACCTCGTATGAGTTGTTAGAAATGATGTGCATTACTGAAACACCTCCACAGCACATGCTTCTCTGACCTTGCATTGTTCCTGAGACATAATGAGAAAGTGTTCAGCGGCTGACTGGAACACGGCGGCGTGTGAATCTATCAGCGCAATTAGATTGAATTTAATAAGAGGTCGTGAGGTGGAGAAACCATACGATTATTCCGCGTACCTCTGGGACGGTGCGTAATTGTTTATGAAACTGTGTTCAGCACTTATAACATCTCATTTGGGGGAAGCCTCATACCGCCACCAAAATGAAAGCATAATAGAGCCTTTAAGAGGTTCAGTATATGTTATTTAACTGTAATGAAGAGCATTGATTCGGTCTTTTCAGGAGAGCAGATCCCTGATTGAATTCTGCATTAATCAGTGAAGTTTGTTGTTGAAGTGTGTGTGTGTGTGTGTGTGTGTGTGTGTGTGTGTGTGTGTGTGTGTGTGTGTGTGTGTGTGTGGGTGTGTGGAGGTTCACTAACTAAACCTTAATTAATTCCCTGTTTGCTTTGTCTCTCTCCTTTGTTTTGTTTCTTTATCCTTGGAAAATAAAGAGTGTAATATCGCTGCGCGGGAGACGGAGTCGAGTACCAATGTTTTATTCATAAATAAACAGATAATGAGTTCTACACTGATACAAATACAGATACAGTACAACATACAGTCCTGGATTTATTCCTCCTTCCACCCATCCATCTATCTCTCTATCCAATTCATCTGCCCATCTGTCCACACATTTGAACATCCATCCATCAGTCCATCCATCCATTTATCTATCCATCACACCACCCATCCTTACATCTGTCTATCCATCCATTAAAGTGTCTATCCGATAATCTGTCCACCTACCCATCCACTTATCATCCACTCATTTATCTATCCTCCATCTGTTCGTTCATTTATCCATCCATCCACCTGTCCATGAATTCAGCCACCTGTGCATCTTTCCATCTGTTCATCCACTCATCCATCCATCTGTCCATGAATTCAGCCACCTGTGCATCTTTCCATCAGTTCTTTCATGTTTATTCTGCCACTTATCCTCATCCAGGCCACAAAGGCAGCGGTTTAAACAGACACCCTAGGCCTCCATTGACTGGGCAACTCTCTTCAAATCTTCTGAGCATGCTAAGGTTTTCCAAAACCACCGAAGAGATAGAACTTGTCCAGCTGACCCTTGGTGTTACCTCTACATCCATCCATCCATTCGTCTATCCAGCAATTCATTCCTCCTTCCATCCATCTACGTACCTGTCTATCAATTTTTCTATCTACCCATCTTTGAGACATTAAGGTCTGTCCAAGCCATGGCCTATAATTTCCCCAGAAGATCCTGGGTCCTCTCCAGACATGCCTCTCATAGTGAGAGTGTCCAGCAGGCATCCTATTCAGATGCTTCAACCACCTCCTCTAGGTTCCTTCGATATGGATGAGCACCAGGGCTACTCTGAGTCTTGAAGAGTTGAACTCCTTACACTGTCTATAAGTGTGAAAACCTTCAGAGGAACCTCATTTTCATCACCTGAAGATCAACATGTTCACCAACATCTTCAACTTTTGGCTTAACTCTCTCTCCTAAATCTCCATCATCCTGTACATGGTTTGATCATCATCATCTTCCACTAAGTCCAGGGTCGGGTCACGGAGGCAGCAACCTAAGCAAAGAGGTCCAGACGTCCCTCTCCCGAGCCATTTCCTCCAACTCTCCCGGGAGGACACCGAGGTGGTCCCAGACAAGCCGAGAGACATAAGCCCTCCTGCATGTTCTAGGTCGACCCCGGGGTTTCTTACCGGTTGGACATGCCCAAAACACCACACCAGGGAGGCGTCCGGGGGGCATTCTGACCAGATGCCCGAGCCACCTCAACTGGCCCCTCTCAATGCAGAGGAGCAGCGGATCTACTCCGAGCTGTCCACAGATGGTACAGCTTCTTACCTTATCACTAAGGGAGAACCCCACCACCCAGCAAAGGAAGTGATCTTGTTCTTTCATTACCCGAAGCTCGTGACCATAGGTGAGGGTTGGAACGTAGATCGACTGGTAAATTGAGAGCTTCACCTTGCGGCTCAGCTCCTTCTTCACCACGCTGGACCAGTACAGGCTTCGCTTAACAGCAGAGGCTGCAGCGATCTGTCTGTCGATCTCTCGCTCCATCCTGCCCTCACTCGTGAACAAGACCCCAAGATACTTAAACTCCTCCACTTGGGGCAGGACCTCATTCCCAACCCAGAGGGTGCATTCCACCCTTGTCTGACTGAGAACATTGGCCTCAGACTTGGAGGTACTGATCCTCATCCCGGCTGCTTCATACTCGGCTGCGAATCGCTCCAATGAGAGCTGGAGGTCACGACTTGATGAAGCCAAAAGGACAACATCATCCGCAAAAAGCAGATATGAGATCTGATGGCCACCAAACCAGAACCCCTCAACACCTCAACTGCGCCTAGAAATTCTGACCACAAAAATTATGAACAGAATCGGTGACAAAGGACAGCCAACTCCAACTCCCACCAGAAATGAATTCGACCTATTATTGCCAATATGGACCAAACTCTGGCTCCGGTTATACAGCGATCGAATGGCTTGTAGCAACTGGTCCGGAACACCGTGCTCTTGGAGCACGCCCCACAACATCGTTCGAGGGACACAGTCCCTCAGGCTAATAAAACTCGATAGGCCTCCTTCTTCAGCTGGACAGCCCCCTTCACCACAGGTGTTCACCACTGGGTTCAAGGATTACCGCCACGACAAGTACTGACAACCTTCCGGCCACAGCTATGGGCTGCCACCTTAGCAATGCGGGCACGAAACATGGCCCATTTGGATTACATGTCACCCGCCTCCTCCGGGACGTGGTTGTAGCTCTGCCAGAGGTAAGGGTTAAAGCTACCCTTTCGTCAACCGGTGAGAACCCCAACATTTCGGCACTGAGACGGGGGGCAACAAGAATACCCACACCAGCTTGCCACCTCTCCCCATGAGCAACTCCAGAATAGAATAAGGTCCAGCCTCTCTCGAGAGGGATGGTTCCAGAGCCCAAGCTATGCGATGAGGTGAGCCCGACTATATCTAGTCGATATCTCTCCACCTCACGCACCAGATCAGGCTCCTTGCCCAACAGAGAGGTGACATTCCATGTCCCGAAGGTCAAAGTAAGTAGCCGAGGATCAGTCCGACAGAAACCATGCCTTCAGCTGCCACCCAACTTACACTGCACCCGACCCCTAAACTCCTCCCACGGGTGGTGGGTCCATGGGAGAGCAGACCCTTGTCTCCTTTTCGGGCTAGGCCCGGCCAGGCTCCGTGGGCAGAAGCCCGACCACCAGGCACTCGCCTTCAGGCCCCTCCCCGGGCCTGGCTCCAGGAGAGAACCCTGGTGACCCGCATCCAGGCAAGGGACACTGCTTCCTTTGATGTCTCTTAGGTGTCATAGGGGTCTTCTGAATCGCACTTCGTCTGGACCTGCACCCAGGACCTATTGGCCTTGGGTGACCCTACCAGGGGTATTATGCCCCCGACAACATAGCTCCTAGGATCATTAGGTCACGCAAACCCCTCCACCACGATAAGGTGGCGATTCAGGGAGGGGGTTTTATTTATGGTTTTATATATTTATTTGGTTTTATTTATTTATTTACTATATTTATTTATTTGGAAAGCTTGCAGGAAAAGCAAAGAGAGCTTCTGAAAGGCATGATGCAACAAGAACAATTTTCTGGATGATCGCGGGGTCCTTCCTTTTGGTTTATATGATGCCCCTTGCAGGTTTGACCCTGAATACAGATATGGATATTTGGAGCATTAGAAAGGTCTTGAAAGAGAACACTCAGCGTATTGATGCGAAAAAGACTTTTGCGGGCGTGTGTGTGTGTGTGTGTGTGTGTGTGTGTGCATGCGCGTGCATGGGCTTGTGTGTGTGTGTGTGTGTGTGTGTGTGTGTGTGTGTGTGTGTGTGTGTGTGCGTGCATGGGCTTGTGTGTGTGTGTGTGTGTGTGTGTGTGTGTGTGTGTGTGTGTGTGTGTGCATGCGCGTGCATGGCTTGTGTGTGTGTGTGTGTGTGTGTGTGTGTGTGTGTGTGTGTGTGCGCGTGCATGGGCTTGTGTGTGTGTGTGTGTGTGTGTGTGTGTGTGTGTGTGTGTGTGTGTGTGTGTGTGTGTGTGTGTGCACACACGGTTTTCATCCTGCAGGGTAACACTCTTGCTGCATTGATACAAATTGAGCTGTGATGCTTACAAGAGCGTTTGTTGAATGCTTTGGCCCCGTGATGATTGTTTGAGGTTATAGATCGGTCACAGAGACTTTTGTTCACGTGCTACACTATAACTTGTTATCTGTTGGTGTTCATTCATTCCTTCATTTTCTATACTGCTTAATCCTAATTACGGTTATGAAGAGGCCGGTGCCTTTCTCAGCCTACTCTGATGACAGTCCACACCCTGAACAACTTGCAAGGCCATCGGAAAACAACACACACACACACGCAAACCATTCCCCCTCCCCTCAGACCGTGGGGTGATATGAACCAGCCAATTTGCCTAATCTGCATGTTTTTGGACTACCGGAGGAAACTGAACCACCTGGAAGAAACCCATGAGGAGAGCATGCAAACTCCACACAGAGATGTCCCAAGGCTGGGATTTGAACCAAGCACCTTCTTGGTGTGAGGCAGATGTGCAAACAATTGCCATTATCCAGTGACATAATAGCATCGAACTTTGGTAAATCCCACCCTTGTACCCTAAATACAGAGACTACACAGAGACATTCAGTGACGGAATACACTGATGGGATGTTTACAGCCTCCATCCTGCAAAGAGTAGAACTGAAAAGTTTCAGTTCAGCAAGGTCGCGACACCGCTGTGTGCATTAGCATAGCGTTCCTGTCAAGGCGAGGCTGAATGTAGCTGATCATAAA
Source organism: Plotosus lineatus (assembly GCA_024760905.1). Classification (NCBI taxonomy): domain Eukaryota; kingdom Metazoa; phylum Chordata; class Actinopteri; order Siluriformes; family Plotosidae; genus Plotosus; species Plotosus lineatus. The sequence goes on along the minus strand of CM045750.1, from coordinate 25,850,376 downwards.
TCCAGTTTGTGTGGTATGAATGACATAAAGCAGATTTGATGGGAGTAGTGCTGGGAGTGGAGTATATGATTCCGCGCATCAGTGGACGCTTCAGTAAATTACCATCTGCTCCTCGTTAGCTGGATTTATTTAAAACAAATTGATGTTAATAGCGATCGTGGCTGATAGCGGTCATCAAGAAAGACTTTTAATGCGCACTGATGAAACGCGATTTTGTAACCGACAAGCAGAACATAAAATGAGAAAAGAGTTCTGAGTGAAAGAAACTGAGTTTACATTTAAATGGATTGATTTTGTCGACCTGTCAAAAAAACAAAAAACAAAAATAAAAACAAACAAAAAAAAACAATTTGATTCTGATTCTGAGACAACTCCAATTAAAGGCAAATAAAGAGTGCAAACCTCCACCAAGCCAAACAATACCACTTGTCATATCTTTATCCATTGCACAATTAACCTACACCAAGTTGTCTGTAAATCCTATGAGAGAGAGAGAGAGAGAGAGAGAGAGAGAGAGAGAGAAAGAAAGAGAGCGAGAGAGCGAGAGAGTGAGAGAGTGAGAGAGAGAGAGAGAGAGAGAGAGAGAGAGAGAGAGAGAGAGAGAGAGAGAGAGAGAGAGAGATATGATGTACTTTAAGTGTAAACAGGAACTGACTTGTTTTCAGAAATGTTCAACAATAAATGTGACAAACACTAAAAAATCCTTTCTTGGAAATATTCAAAAACTGAATGTTTCTGAACTGTAAAATTAATTTGCGATTAAAGAACAACATGTTTTATTTTTATCATCTGAACTCAGCAAATTTCTTTAAATTCATTCTGTAAAGGAAAAAAATGGAGGGAATACTTTGAGGACCTTCTCAATCCCACCAACACGCCCTCCGTGGAAGAGGAAGACCCTGGGGGTTCGGGTGAGGGTCCGCCCATCACTGGAGTGGAGGTCACTGAGGTTATCAAAAAGCTCCTCGGTGGTCGAGCTCCGGGGTTGGACGAGATCCGCCCGGAATATCTCAGGACTCTGGATGTTGTAGGACTGTCTTGGTTGACACGTCTCTGCAACATCACGTGGTCATCGGGGGCTGTACCTCTGGATTGGCAAACTGGGGTGGTGGTCCCAATTTTTAAGAGGGACCGGAGGGTGTGTTCCAATTATCGAGGAATTACACTCCTCAGCCTACCTGGGAAAGTCTATGCAGGGGTACTAGAGAGGAGGATCCGACCGATAGTCGAACCTCGGATTCAGGAGGAACAATGTGGTTTTCGTCCTGGCCGCAGCACTCTTGACCAACTCTATACGCTCCAGAGGATTCTGGAGGGGGCATGGGAGTTTGCCCAATCTGTCCACATGTGCTTTGTGGATTTGGAGAAGGCTTTCGACCGTGTCCCTCGAAAGATCTTGTGGGGCGTGCTCCGAGAGTACGGCGTTCCGGATCCGTTGCTCCGAGCTATTGGGTCGCTGTAGCACGGGAGCCAGAGTTTGGTCCGTATTGGTAACAGCAGCTCGGATTTGTTTCCGGTGGGAGTTGGAGTCCGCCAAGGCTGTCCTTTGTCACCGATTCTGTTCATAATTTTTATGGACAGAATTTCTAGGCGCAGTCGAGGCGATGAGGGGTTCTGGTTTGGTGGCCATCGGATATCATCTCTGCTTTTTGCGGATGATGTTGTCCTTTTGGCTTCATCAAGTCGGGCCCTCCAGCTCTCATTGGAGCGATTCGCAGCTGAGTGCGAAGCAGCCGGGATGAAGATCAGTACCTCCAAGTCTGAGGCCATGGTTCTCAGTCGGACAATGGTGGAATGCACCCTCCGGGTCGGGAATGAGGTCCTGGCCCAAGGGGGGGGGTTTAAGGATCTTGGGGTCTTGGTTACGAGTGAGGGAAGGATGGAGCGAGAGATCGACAGACGGATCGCTGCAGCCTCTGCTGTTAAGCGGTGCCTGTACCGGTCCGTCGTGGTGAAAAAGGAGCTGAGCCGCAAGGCGAAGCTCTCAATTTACCAGTCGATCTACATTCCAACCCTCACCTATGGTCACGAGCTTTGGGTCATGACCGAAAGAACAAGATCACGGATACAAGCGGCTGAAATGAGCTTCCTTCGCCGGGTGGCGGGGTTCTCCCTTAGAGATAGGGTGAGAAGCTCCGCCATCCGGGGAGAGCTCGGAGTAGATCCGCTGCTCCTCCGCATTGAGAGGGGCCAGTTGAGGTGGCTCGGGCATCTGGTTAGAATGCCCCGTTGACGCCTCCCTGGTGCGGTGTTTCGGGCATGTCCAACCGGGAAGAGACCCCGGGGTCGACCTAGAACACGCTGGAGGGACTATGTCTCTCGGCTTGTCTGGGACCGCCTCGGTGTCCCCCCGGGAGAGTTGGAGGAAGTGGCTCGGGAGAGGGATGTCTGGACCTCTTTGCTAAGGTTGCTGCCCCCGCGACCCGACCCCGGACTAAGCGGAAGAAGATGAGATGAGATGAGATGAGATGAAGGAAAAAAATGTACTTCAGGTAAGATTCAAGACTCAACACTCCTCTCTCTCTCTCTCTCTCTTTCTCTCTCTCTCTCTCTCTCTCTCTCAAACACAAACACACACACACACACACACACACACACACACACACACACACACACACACACACACACACACACACACACACACACACACAGACTTTTAAACTCCCGCAAATGCCTGAGTGAGAATGGGAGTCTTGTTCGTACACAATAAATTATTCATGATTCTATAAACTGGAGTCAAAGTCAATGATAAATACAGGGGAGTGCATCATCCACACTTCATTAGGCCACGCCTCCACCCACCTACTGCCTTATGACTGATAGACAGAGAGAAAGAGAGAGAGAGAGAGAGAGAGAGAGAGAGAGAGAGAGAGAGAGAGAGAGAGAGATGATATAAAATAATGAATTCTCTCCTTTTGTTTCCTTTATTTAAGTTTTTTTTTAATTTCTCCTCTTTTCTTTTCTCTCATGTATTTCAATCTATTATAATTTTTCTCTATTTTCAGCCTTCTTTCTCTTATATATTATATAATTTTTAATTCTTCCTTCTTCAGATGTTTTCCTTTTTCTCTCTTAATTTATTTCTTCTTCACTTTTTTTGTCAAATTTTACTTTCTTCTAATTTTTATTTTTGTTCAAATTGTTATTTGAGTTCTCACCGAGGATGTTAATAGAGAAGTACAGAGAAGGTCAGAAGGAGCTGCATTGTGCCTTTGTGGATCTGGAGAAAGCATATGACAGGGTGCCGAGAGAAGAACTGTGGTATTGTATGAGAAAGTCTGGAGTGACAGAGAAGTATGTTAGAGTGGTGCAGGACATGTATGATAGATGTAAGACAGTGGTGAGGTGTGCTGTCGGTGTGACAGAAGAGTTCAAGGTGGAGGTGGGACTACATCAAGGGTCAGCTCTCAGCCCCTTCTTGTTTGCTATGGTGATGGACAGGCTAACAGATGAGGTTA
>CM045750.1:25824418-25841918 GCA_024760905.1 Plotosus lineatus | reverse complement strand
ACTGTGGACGAAGATCACTCATTTACTCAGGGGATGTGATGCACCTCCTCACGTGTTGACTGTCGACCCCAAACTTTCACACAAACACAACCATCAGAATTCGGATGTGGAGACCTGCATGTCGTTGATCCCTGATTAGCTGAGGTTGGGTCTGTATGTCGTACAGTCGCATCGCGTTTTAGGATGCAGTGATTTCACGTTAAGAAAACATGACTGGAAACAAGGGAAGCTCGGAAGGTGCTGGCGTGAGACGTGACCGCTGAGTTCCGACAGGTGTAACGCGGGAGCATCTAATAACGAATTAGCACAAGCCTCGCTAAACACAACACAGCTTCCGGGAGACTGAGAGGTACTTCTGGCTGTAGGAGGATTGTTTACCTTTAAAAAAAAACAAATGCTTTGTGATGTTGAAGAAAGAATGAAAATAGGCAATTTTGTTCTTTATGGTTATTTTAGTTTGAAGCGTTTTAAATATAATGAGATGAAACTTTTAAATGAAAGATCGTCAGAAATTAATTTTAGCGAGCTGTCACCTTCCTTCAGGGACAATCTCACACACACACACACACACACACACACACACACACACACACACACACACACACACACACACACACTCTCCTGTCATGTCTGCCGTGAAAGATGTGTGAGGGCCGCACCGGTGTGGTTGTTAAATCTCAACCTGATTTGCTTACGCTGTGTTTTTCTCAGTTCACATCCCACAGCTGACAAAGCAGGTACCCCTCTGAACTCTGCGTGTGTGTGTGTGTGTGTGTGTGTGTGTGTTTGTATGTGGGCGTGGTTGTGCGTGTATGGGGCTGTGTGTCTGTGTGTGTGTGTGTGTGTGTGTGTGTGTGTGTGTGTGTGTGTGTGTGTGTGCGCGCATGTAAGCAGGCTGACTGTTCCAGTTTAATAACAGACGGTGATAATTTAAGAGGCATCAGTACAGAACAGAGAACAAATTATAGCACTGACGGCTCCATGGAGTTGGGGATGGAGCGAAGGGTGAACGAGAGACAAATCATGGCAGGAAGAATTAAAGAGGAAGAGGAAGATGAAGATAGGGACAGAAGGGACTGTGTATAAGGCTCCACTGCTGTGGGGGAGTGTGTTGGAGACAGGACTCAGCTGTGTGATGTGATGCACTTCCTGTGGTTAGGGCGGCCATGTTGGATTTAATAATTGCTCAGAAGAAGCCATCATTATCACAGGGGCTTCGCTGATCTCTTCCAATCAACCTTTTGACTCAAATGTGATGATAGTCAAGATTATGGCGATAATGATTAAGATGAAGTCGATGGTGATGATGATGATGGTAGTGGTGGTGATGAAGAAGATAAGATTAATAATGAAGATAAGATTGATGATTATGGTGGAGGTGGTGATGATGATGATGATGATGATGATGATGATGATGATGATGATGATGATGGTAGTGGTAGTGGTGGTGGTGAAGATGCTGATTAAGCCTAAGTTGATGATGATGGGGTGGGGCGTGATGATGATGATGATGACGACGACGACGACGACGATGATGATGATGATGATGATGATGATGATGATGATGATAATGATGATGGTTGTGGTAGTGGTGGTGATGAAGATTATGATGGTGATGATTGTGGTGGTGCTGATGGGGTGTTGATGTTGTTAAATATGAAGCTTAAAGAGAATACAAAATATAAATTAAGTGAACCGTTATACACAAACAATAAACCAATCATTCAATTAATCAACAAACTGCTCCACACAGAAATATCCTCCCCAAGCCTGGGACTGAACCAAGGACCTTCTTGCTTTTAAATGGACGGGCTAACCACTTGATTATCATGTGGACTTCTTTGTTAATATAATGAAGATTATTATATGGACATAAATTTGAATGAATCATACATGTCCCCCTCCAACACACAATCGCCTCAATTCTATTGTGTTGTGTGTGTGTGTGTGTGTGTGTGTGTGTGTGTGTGTGTGTGTGTGTGTGTGTGTGTGTATGTGTGTGTGTGTGTGTGGGTGGGTGGGTGTGTGATAATATTCAAGAGTGTGTACAGGAAACTCTATCGGGCGAATACCTTCCGATTTCATCCACGGCGATCGGTTCACGTTTTGTCTGAGAACCCAAACTGTAAATGGTTTTGAGAAGTAAAGATCCCACGGTGCGCCACAGGAGGCCTCCAGACTCTCGTCTCCATCAATCTGCTTCTCTGCATGACGCCGTCGCAATGTCGCAAACTGCAAACATGGTTCTGGCAGCTCGGTGGTAGAGATTTCACTCTTTATTATCACCCGAGTGTGAATGTGCCGGTGGTACGAGAGCGTACGTGTCTGTGTGTGTTTAGCTTCCACCGGTGTTTGTAGTACGAGGGTGTATCAATGTGGTGCTGTTTGATCAGATGCCACTGGGGTAAATCACTGCCATTTGTTTGCCCGACGTTATCTTGTTTACTGGAGTCTGTGGGTAGAAAAGCGATAACGCCGCTTTAGCATTCATTAGCATTCATCGCACTCTTGCTCAATTTTTTTCTTACTTTTTTACACTTGCCTCTTGAGAGGTCAGTTTAATTAAAATACCCAAACATAACGCAAACTAAAAGACCAAAGGTCCAGACAAACAAGGACGAATAGGTGATTTGGTGCAAAGTAAATGTTATTTTAATTAAAATGGCTGCGGCGCCGGAGACTCGAGTAGCGCAGGAGAAAAGGAGGAGTCTATGCAGATTTAAATAAGAGACGCGGCATCGCTTAACGCAGGGTGAGTCTATCCCTTGGTCATTCAGGTGTTTCTCAGTTGCTTCATCGCTCATAAATCAGACTGACCCATCCTCTGCTCCCCCTCGATCTCACCAGAATTTACGGCTCGGTGTGACAAAAAAAATGGCTTTCAATTTACAGCATTACCCCCTGGACAGAAAGAGAGGGAGGTACAATTAGAACAAAGCACACACACACACACACACACACACACACACACACATACACACGCACACACATAGTGTAGGGTAACCCTCATTGTCCTGAAGCTGAGGTGGGTGAATTGTGCAAATCAGTAACGATGTAATTTTCCTAAATTCAACGTTGCTCTACACATCATTAATGCTTTAACACAGGCGTGTCAAACTCATGCCACAAAGGGCCGTGTGGCTTCAGCTGTTTGTTTCAACCAAGCAGCCTGACTCCCTCATTTAAACAAATGGTTTGAGTCTTCAGGCATTTGATTGGTCAATCTGTGTGCTCTTTACAGACAGTAACCAATCAACTGCCCGAACACTGAACTCAGGTGTTCAAAATGAGCGAGTCAGATGTGCTGCATATATGTATGTATATATATATATATATATATATGCCAATAATATGTATGTGTGTGTGTGTGTGTGTGTGTGTGTGTATATATATATATATATATATATATATATATATATATATATATATATATATATATATATATATCCTCACTAGTTTCTCCTTCTCCTCCTCCTCCAACTACTACTACTACTAAAAATAATAATAATTACACTCTCACAAATTTGTGAACAACACAATCCTGCTCACTCAAGGTCGTCTCACAGCTGACTGAGGCATGTGAGACCAATTGTATTGCATCAGGCGATGCCACAACAAGTACAAAACACTTGAGCAGCACTGAGTACAATGCATCTAGCAGTTATTGGCATTTTTTGAAAGAGGACCATATGGTCCTGCTGGCGTTAAAGAAACAGTTCCCACCGCTGAAGCCACATTTATACCAGTATTAAATTTAATTATTTTTTTAAATATTTTACTCAGCCCCACACACCTCCCAAAACACCTTTGCACTCATGTTTATGGAACAATTACATGGAGTCCTGTCCGCAAAACTACATTAAAGGCTAAATTAATTAAAACTCAACTAAAATGGCAACTGGTTGGCGAAGTGGTTAGCATGTGCAGGTCACAGCAGGAAAGTCCCGGGTTTGGGTATCGGCCTCAATGAGTGCGCTTCTATGTGAGGTTTGCATGTTCCCCCATACTACATGGGTTTCCTTCAGGTATTCCACTTTCCTCCTGCAATATTAAGACATACAGGTTTATTTGCTGTTCAAAATTGCCTGTGTGTGTGTGTGTGTGTGTGTGTGTGTGTGTGTGTGTGTGTGTGTGTGTGTGTGTGTGTGTGTGTGTGTGTGTGTGGAGGTTTTGGATGTACGATGACCTGGGGTGCACCCAGCCCTACGCCCAAAGTCGGCTGAGATGGGTGCCAGCCTCCCTGTGACCCTAATAAAAGTAAACAGTCTATAAAGTGGATGGACGGATGAATAATATGGTAAATGAAGCTCCTATTGCTCTCAGCAATGCACCTTAGCCACTGCCGCGTGTCAGCAAGCTTTAGCATCGCCCCCTTTACAGGTGCCATCTAAGGTCAAGGTCATCAAATGTTCTCTTTAATTTATTGCCTCCCAAGGGAAACAAAATGCCATCAGACACAACACTGAGTGAATGTAACATGTAGAGAAGGACATGAGCAGAGAAAGGTAGGCGATGAAGAGAGGAATCGGCTTTGCCAAATCCAGTATCTGCTTTCTGCCCTGTCCAGATTCCTGCTGTGATGTTGGATGGCGGCCATGTTGCTGACTGGGCAATGCTAGCTGTTCCCACTAGCGCTGAGAGGAGTTACACAGAGAACGTAGCAGGAGCGCTAATTAATTCCAATCCGGAGCAAGAGATCACGCTGTCTGATTCCCTCTTCCTCTGTCTCAAACTCAATCACTCTTTTATTTCTGCAAAGCTATGACGCTGCGACTCGCATTTACTTCACGCAGCCCAAGCAAAGATCAAGTGAAGAAGAGATGCAAAAGTTGGATTAATATTCTTTTGCATCTCTTCTTCACTTGGTCTTTGCTTGGGCTGCGTGAAGTAAATGCCAGTATATATATATATATATATGCACAATTCTGTAGCTTGCAAGCAACAACACAACAGCAACAATAATCAGAAGAAACAGTTTAGTTTATTCTCACATACAGTACTAAAAATGCTAAGTTGCTAATTAATATTTTAATGACATCACATTAGCATGTCTCCTGCACACTTATTTCTTCTCTATCTTCCAATAAGTGATATTTTGTGGTCTCGTCCTTAATCGTCGTTCGTGGTCATGCGCTCATGCGTCTCGGCTATTTCCCTGTAGATAATAACATCAAGAATTCATGGCCACTCAGTGGTTAGCACAGCAATGCGTAACCTTTGGTTTCAGTTTCTTTCTCTGTGGAGTCTGCATGTTCCTTTTGTGCTTGTATTAGGGTACTCGAGTTTCCTCCGATAGCCCAAAGACATGGACATTAGGGTACCTGGCTCCTTGAAATTGCCCCTGGGTGTAAATGTGATGGTCTGTGTCTTTTTTAGACTCACCAAAAGATTGGTGACCTGTTCAATATGTAACCTCGCCCTCTCTCACACCCGGGATCAGATGGGATTGACTACAACAGGGGTCACCAACCTTTTTGAAACTGAGAGCTACTTCTTGGATACCAATTAATGTGAAGGGCTACCAGGTCGATACACACTTGTGACATAACAAATCTGCTCAATTTACCTTATAGTATATGTTATTATTAATAATTAATGATATTCATCTATGTCAGGGGTCGAGAACCTGAGCCAAAATAAACCAAAGAGAGCCAAAATAAATCAATCAATCAATCAATAAATAAATACATAAAATCTAATCCTCTTTGAGCCAAATATGTTTTTTAATACTGAGACCAACAATTTTACAGTATAATATGACTCTGACTTTATTTTAAACAACATTGTTATAACAGAGTTATTCATTAATGAGAAAAGTACTTCTTTCTATTAATGCGACTTCTGGTGCTGCATGGTGCTGCTGATGGCTTTGTAGTCTGGTTGATACGTGCTGAAGTTCAGCTTCATGCAGGTGTTTAGGCTTCCATCTATTACGTGACCGCAGGTTGGTCATGATGCTTTTCAGGTGTGAGAAGGACTGCTCGTGTGCGCATGTCAATACAACAGGACTCACATGCTGCAGTGTTTATGTGACAGGAAGCGCGTCCCAAAGGCAATCAGCTGGTCTGCGGGTTGATTTTTTTTTTCATTCTGTCCATTTGTGTTTTGCTTGCCAGCTCTGCTTGGCTTCTTGCACATGAGCTGATCAAAACGAGGGAAATTTACCTCTTTACACAAAAACAACTCGCACAGGCTGTTGCATATAATTCATTAAAATTAGAGTTTCAAGGTATCGGCCCCGCCCACACACTGGAGTACAAAAAGGATTGGCTCTCCACTGCACGCCACAGTGACAAGTGGCATTGAAAATAGATGTATAGATTGAGATTTATTGATGTTTTGTTTTATTTGATGGCCTTTTCTGTATTTTTATTTAAAGGACAGAACATTATGTATTAGTTATTCTGTTAAGAAAGGCCACCTGATTTATCTGACAGCCAGATGCAGTCATCAAAAGAACCATCTCTGGCTCGCGAGCCATAGGTTCCCGACCCCTGAACAGGCTCACGGGTGACTCATGTTGTCCTTGTGGGTGACCTGGTGCCTGCGGGCACCATGTTGGTGACCCCTGGACTACAGCTTCCCCGGGATCGACCCTGATGAGTAACCAAGACACTCTACTGGCTGGATTTCAGCCAACAGAATAACCGATGGGACATATGGAATATCGTCAGAGCTGATACCTGGAAGTCCTGCCAGATGAACGCACTGACCTTCTCCAACCACGGTCAGGTTAATTTCTTAAAAAAACAACAACAAAAAAAAAACAACAACCCTAAAACTGAACTCTGGCCTCTCGCTTTTAAAATCGCCATGACATGGCATAGTGGTTATTACATCTACCTCACAGTGTGCAGGTCCTGGGTTTGAGTTCAGGGTGTTTCTGAAAGTTTCCTTTGAGTCCAATGGTTTTCTCTGACACAGCACATTAGGTTGACCACCTGTTTCAAATTTCTCGTAGCAAGTGGTTGTGTGTGTGTGTGTGTGTGCGTGTGTGTGTTGACCCTGTGATGGACTGGTGAAAAGTCCATCGTCTTCACACAGAATCGACTGAGATAGACCACAGCTTCCCTACAACCATAGTAGGATTAGCTAATTGCTACTCTCACACAGACAGAAGCATGAGAAAGGTTACTCAGGAAATCTTAGCGGCTGCTGTCTCTGTCCTCATGTCCATCTCGTCTGTTGTTCTGCTGTGGATTTTTCACCACTGAGTGTATAACAATCTTTCATGTTTTCATGCTGTACGATCCGCACCGCACTGCAACGGCAAGCCACTGCGTCTCCGTCTGTGTTTACTCTCAGGCAAACATTAATCAGACGTCTTTACCATGATGTGAATATCTCAGAGAATTCAAACCGCAGTTCCCGTCGCGCGTCAGCGCTAAAGTGCTAACAACTATTAATCTTTCACCGTTTCATCTTAGCAAACATTCTCTTCAGAAACATTCATTTATTCATTTTATGAACCATTAATTGTAATTAGGGTCATGGGGAGGCTGGCACCCATCCCAGTCGACTCCGGTGAAGGGCAGAGTACACCCTGGACAGCTCACCGGGCCATTGCAGGGTAGCAGCACACTGACAGCTATGTAGCTACTCTTGCCGAAAGTCAGCAATGGTTCTTTTACATGATACAGCCAACCTGTGATAACCCAGTTAGTGCACTGTGGGGACAGTGACAACCTGGTGATACTGGGGCTTGAACCCCCAACCTTGGGATCAGTGATCCGGCACCTTTACCATCAGGCCGCCACTGCCCCTCTTTAGAAACACTTAAATCATATTTAAAGTGAGTTTGGAAGAAAATTAATAAAATTAATAAATAGGAAAGAAATGAAGTAAATAATCAAATTAATATTTTAACTTGAAAAACGTTATTAATTTAAATAATAATAATTTAATAATCTTTGGAAAAGTCAAATCTTTTTGTAAAAAAGTGTAAAAAAACCCAAAAACTTGGCCTTTATCAAGTTTTAAAGGATAAACAGCGGATTAAAATAAAATGAAAACATTTGTCTCCCGTCTGTTTAAAAAACAAAAACAAATAAACAAATTACAATAAAATTAGGAATCAACAAAATTTCATTTGAAAAAAAAATCAGAAAATTAAGAATGAAAAAAAAAAAAAAAAGAATAAATAATCATTCAGTTCAGTTCAGTTCATTTTCTGTAACTGCTTAATCCTAACTTGGGTCGCGGGGAGGCTGGCGCCCATCCCAGCTAACTTCGGGCGTGGGCAGAGTACACCCTGGACAACTCGCCAGGCCATCGCAGGGCGGAAACACGCTGACGGCTTTGCAGCTATTCTTGTCGAAAGTCAGCAATCGTTCTTTTACACGCCTCACGCCATAGACAGTGAGAGACATGGCCCGCCTTTGATAACCCAGTTAGCTGCACTGGGAGGGACAGTGACAACCTTGTGGAGAGTGGGACTCGAACCCCCAACCTTTGGATCAGCGATCCGGCGCCTTCTACCACCAGACCACCACTGCCCCTAAATAAATAATCAAAAAGTATATTTTATATAAGTAAAACATGTGATATGTTTTTTTTTAGTTAAGTAAATAAATGTGTTTTATGGAAGATGCCTCACAATATCGATCTATAAATAAATTCTCTCTCATACATGTGAGGAATCCAGAAAAAAAAAAAAAATAAATAAATAAATAAATAAACGTTTTGCTTCAGCAACATTCATGAATTTTTTTTAAATTGTAGGTTCAGATGAGAGAGGAGTGGAAGGAAGTGCTGTAGCAGAACCAGTACCGGACCGGTGTGACGCGAGGACGCAGGAGATCGTTCGTGTTGTAGTACGCACGCAATTCGACACATCATGTGACATGTGATGACAATACAGTGCAAGCTGTGACCCCAGCGTTCCTCGCTACAACCAGAAGATCCAGACGGTGACACGGGCATGAGATCACCCCGAGACGCCGCCGCCGTCAACATGTCAGACTGAGCGAAGAACACGACTGTACAATGCCTTCTCTCCTTTCTGTTTACAAACATTTCAAATCTTGAGTCAACTTCATCAACGCAGAGCATCCGATTCTCCGACTGAACCCGTTTTTACTAAATATAATAAACACTTTTATCGTTATTTAAAAAAAAAATACAGCAAGAATTTGGAGCAAATTTCTCAGACAAGTGTGGGCGTGTCATACAAAACTCGCTTGGTGTGTGACATGAGTTGATGTCGTAGACCCTCACCATGGAGCTTTGAGCATGTTTCATACATTTCATCTCACTGCTTGTTCTCGACTTCAGATCCGTTTCGTAGGTCTGATGTCCGATGCCCTGCGACCTGCTCCAGCCATGTTATGATAAACATACGTGTTTTATACATTGTTTTTTTTTTTGAGTCTGCTGTGCTCAGGCTCGTACAGTATTAGTACAGTAGTTCTCTGATGGTGTGCGATGCTAATCTCACACAGTTTTATATGTGTATTGTGTGACTTTTTATGGCGGTGTGATGGTGAGTTGTACGTCACAGGAATATAGTACAGTAAAACCTCCGCTGACGAACGCTTAAGCTCACGAACTTTTCGCCTCAAGAACATTAAATTTGCGAGCATATTGTCTCTGCTGACGAACTAGTTTTCGGCGGACGAATCAAACCACGCGGTCGAACAGCGCCACGGTGGCGGCCACGAGAAGCTGACGCACGCTTACGGCGTCACAGTTCGTCACACCCCTTTCTTTGAGTGCGGAAGTGGTTTGTGTTTGCTAGACATTTTGGACCATATTGAGTGTACTTTTGCTATTATGGGACCGAAAAAGACCCCACCACAGGCGGCGATCATAGAAAAACACGAACGAGGTGTGCGTTTGTGTGACTCAGTGTCCCAGTACCAGTACGCTAAGTCTACCACCATCCTTAAGAACAAGGAAGCTATTAAGGGGGCGTGTGTGGCTAAGGGTGTTTCCAAACAGTAGGCGTTTCCAAACACTCCTTCCAAACAGTAAGTCCCTCCCTCCCTCCTCCTCCCACTCCATTCCATCAAGCCATCAACTACCATCACAAAGGTAAATAAAACCACTTTATTATACAGTACAGTTTATTTCTTTAATTACAATACAATAGACATTTATTATACATAAAATAAGGTATATTTTTGTGTAGTTTTAAGGCTTATTTAGTAGAAAATTATGTTTTATGGGGACCTGGGAACGGATTATTCTCATTTTAATGGTTTCTTATGGGAAATAAATGTTCGGAAGACGAACTTTTCGCCTCACACACACTTTCTGGGAACCAATTATGTTCGTGAGCAGAGGTATCACTGTACTATTTTTTTTTTTTTTTTTGTCTTGCAACAATTGTATCACGTCGTACGATTTGATTTAAGATAACCTTGTTTTCCACATGAAAGACATATAACACACAGTTTATCAGCTCCACCTCACGCAAACCTTCACCAGTCCATTCTGTTGTATGCTAAATTCATACGATGGAAAAAAAAAAAAAAAATCGGAAAAAGTTCACAAGCAATGTCGGGAATAAAAGCTAATGAGGGATGCTAGCTGCACTTCGCTGACTTCACAAAACTTTAAGTGTAATTAACAAATGAATGAGGCGGAGTAGCGGTTGCATATCCACCTCACAGCAAGAATGCCCTGCAGTCTGTTTCGGTGGGGGTTTACATTCTTTCCTCGTGTTTGGGGTTTCCTCCGGGTTCTCTGGTTTCTTTCCACAGTTTAAAGACATGCCCATTGGGCTACTTGACTATTCCAAATTGCCCCTATATGTCAGTGGTTGTGTGAGTTGCCTTGCAATGGTCTGGCTAGCTGGCTACCCTGTCTTTTCTCCAGGCATGGCTGAGATAGGCTCCAGCCTTTCCGCGACCTTAATAGGTTTTGATAAAGAGATTCATTCCAGATTTCAGATATTTTTTTTTTGTTGTTGTTGTTTGTTTGTTTTATTAGTCTGTAAATTTCTTTCATTCAAAGTAATGGCCTGATGGTATAGGATGCTGGATCGCTGATCCTAAGGTTGGGGGTTCAAGCCCCACTCTCAACAGGCTGTCACTGTCCCCCCCCAGTGCACTAACTGGGTTATGAAAGGCCGGCCGTGTCTCTCACTGTTTACGGTGTGAGGTTCATCGCTGATTTTCGATAAGAGGAGCTGCATCACTGTCAGTGTGTTTCTGCCCTGTGATGGCCCGGCGAGCCGTCCAGGGAGTACTCTGCCCTCAAATGGAGTTGGCTGGGATGGGCGCCAGTCTCACGCGACTCTAATTAGAATTAAGCGGTTACAGACAATGAACAGATGAAGAAATGATGAATCTTTTTCCTTTTTAATACTTCAGATTTGAATTGCTTCTGACCCAGAGCAGCTTTTCGATTTAGACTGATGTTGATTTCAAGGAAAATATCAGATGTTTCTGTTGAAAACTGAACACAGGGCCAGTGAACCGTCCCTCAGAAACACGCGAGGACAAACCCAGCCTCAACTCTATTAGTTGGTAGATCTGAACATTGTTCATATAACTTCTAATCAATTTTTATTTTCATTTATTTCAATTTTTTCTTCCTCATGTCATGCTTTTTTTTTTTTTTTTTTTCCACTGTCACCCCTCCCCCACCTCCCGGCGCAGCTGCTTCTCCGACTGCAAACACTGAAAGTGCTTCGTTTTCTTGAAGGCATTAAAATGAAATAAGGCCTTAAACTTCCTTTCGCCTTTTACATCTTTGTGCACTTCAAACCCAAGAAACCGAATGATCACCAATCAAATGGCTCGATCTGCACTGGCTTTCACACAGAATAGCCAATGTGGCCTAGTTTTCCCTCCGACTCGCTTTTAGCGCCAGGAGATTTTCTCAAGCCGTCTTTCTGATGCGACAAAAAAGGCACATCGCAAAGAAATCTGCACAAAATCCACTCCGTTTCCAGTAAAATGCACGGAAAATCACATTCGGCCGGAGTTCAGAGAGAGAGAGAGAGAGAGAGAGAGAGAGAGAGAGAGAGCAGCTCGTGGACTTGCACTTTGCCATAATTGCATTGTGCATAATTTATCTTGAGAGCGAACACTGTGCAAAAAAAAAAAAAAAGAAAAAAAAAGAAAGAAAAGTCTATTGGTTTAACACCTGACGAGGACGGGTGGCATACGGCGTGTCAGCGGCTCTAATGAGAACATGTGGGACTCAATGTGAAAGTGCGCGCTCCAAAAGAAGGAATGATTTGAGTTTGTGGAAGGTCACATTGCACTGCTGTCCCACTTTACTGACACAATTAAATATTGTTAGGACGGCTGATCTAAAAAACGCAGATACACCAAACCCCCCTCCCACCATCCCCCGATTCGCCCCTTAACACACAGCAGCGCCGTCGCAATCGCTTTTTCTTTTCTTTTCCTTCTCTCAATTTGGATGAAATGCATTATAAAGTCATTAGGAAGGAAATGGTGCTGAATGTCTCGATAGCATCTCTCTCTCTCTCTCTCTCTCTCTCTCTCTCTCTCTCTCTCTCTCTCTCACTCTCTCTCTTTGTCGCACTCTCTTTCACACACACACACACACACACACACACACACACACACACACACACACACACACACACACACACACACACACTTCCAGAAATGGAAAGGGTTTTTTCCGACTATAAATTCTTATTAAAAGCCAATAATCGGTTCTTCTATTTTTCTGTCTCTCCACGAGAGAGAGAGAGAGAGAGAGCGAGAGAGAGAGAGAGAGAGAGAGAGAGAGAGAGAGAGAGAGGCGCGAGGGTTCAATTCAGAAGTAATAATGTGATAAGCGGGAAGAGACTTGGCCGAGCTGAGTGTTTCAAAGTCAGAGTAAAAGTGACACAGCAAGTCGTCTCACTTCTTTCAAACTCTTCTCCGTTTTACTGTTTTCACTGCTGTTTTAAATAAAGTTTTACTGAGCTGCAATAATTAATTGTAATCACTCTACAGTATCAATTACCGATTTATCAGGTACAGAAAAAAAACAAGGAACAAAAAACAAAAACAAAACAACAACAACAAAAAAACCCAAAACAAAACAAAACAAAACAAATAAAAAAAAAAAAAACACCACCACCACCACAACAACAACAACCACAACAACAACAACAACAACAACAAAAACCACTCAAAACTTTCCTTACTACAATGTGCGGACTTATCAACTCCAATATACCCACCAAGCCTGCAGTGGACCACTGTTTCAGTTTAAACTGCACCGGAACATCATAGAATTTCTCGCTGTTCATTGGCTGATGTGTATTGCTGAGTTGATGCTGATTGGGTGTTATGTAACATTGTTTTGAAGCTGATTGGTTGTAGTGTACAGTTGAGTTGATGCTGATTGACTGTTATGAACAAAGGAGTTGATGCTAATCGGCTGTATTGTAATGTTGAGTTTATTCTGATTATGATGTTATACAACATTGAATTGATGCTAATTGGCTGTAACGTTGAGTTGATGCTAATTAGCTGTTTCGTCACATTGAGTTAATGCTAATTGGCTGTTATGTTACATTGAGTTGATGCTGATTGGCTGTTATGTAACATTGCGTTGATGATAATTGGTTGTTATGTTGAGTTGATAATTAGCTACAATGTTGGGTTGATGCTAATTAACTGTTATTTAACATTAAGTTGATGCAAACTGGCTGTTAAGTAATGTTGAGTTGATCAAATCGGCTGTTAAGTAATGTTCAGGTTATGCTAATTGTCTGTTATGCAACATTGAATTGATGCTAATTGGCTGTAATGTTGAGTTGATGCTAATTAGCTGTTGTGTAAGATTGAGTTAATGCTAATTAGATGTTAAGTAAAGTTTGGTTGATGTTAATTGGATGTAATGTTGAGTTGATGCTGAGGCTGTTATGTATCACTGAGTTGATGCTGATTGGCTGGAATGTATTGTTGAGTTGAGGTTAATTGCTAATTGGCTGTAATGTTTAGTTGATGCTGATTGGCTGTTATGTTTCTGTTTTATTATTGGCAAGAGCACTAGTAAATGTTAAAAAGTGCCTCAGAATGTTAAAGCATGAAGATAATTTTCCCAAAGCAGCACATGATGAGGCGTTTATTCTTTATTTTATCATCCATTCATTTTTTTGAATGATACAAGTGCTGCATTCAGGCTGGTGCATATCTCAGCCGAATCTGGGTGAAAAGCTCACTAGGATCTCAGAGGGCCAGCACACACTCAGTCTCTCACACCCAGGGGCCGAGTGGAGCAGCCAGTTGACCGGACGTGCACGTGTTTAGATTGTGGGAGGAAATCAGAGTACCAGAGGAAACCCGAGCGAGCATAAGGATGACATGCTCACAGAAACAGCTCCGTCTAGCCTGGGACTCGAATCCAGGAGGCTCCTGCCTTAAGGAGGAGGGGTTAACCAGTGCGACACCGGGTTTCATTTAATATAAATCAATTTACGTCACTCGGATTTAAACGTGCAGTTAGCCCTGCACTAAAGACTCCACATTGCACATATCTTGGCAAATCGAGGCCGTTTGTGGTAAAAGTTCAAAATGGTCATGTTTTAATTCCGCTAATCGTTTAATAAGCTTTTTTTAACTCAATGAATAAAAATAAAAAGCGAGCGATGAGGTTGTGAGCGGGAGAGATCACTTTGTCCTCTATTCATGTGTAATTAATGTCTTCACTTTGCCCGGCTAATTCTTTCCCGGCTATCTCCTGAGTGAACTGACGCTGCACTGGAGAAGGATGCGTGGCTCTGATAAGAGCTCGGCTGAATTATCTCTGAATGAGATTAGCATGGTGAGCTGCAGAGTTAATCAGCACATCGATTCAGGGGGCGTTCAGCATGTGAGGCTCATCATGCTCTTTTTCCCTCTCTAACACACACACACACACACACACACAGAGAAATTCATGAACACACACAGAGACACACACACACACACAGAAATACACACACACACACACACACACACACACACACACACACACACACACACACACACACACACGCATTAGAAAGAATGACATGTACTAAATCCAGTTTAAATGGTTTAGTGTGTGTGTGACCTTTGGGACGTTGCTCCTCACTGATATAGATGTGCTCATGAAGTGGCCTGAATGGGAAACACACTGAATTGTAATGTGCTGCTGTTTGTTGCAGAGAAACCACTGAAGATCTTACTATTAGAGTCTAATCTTAAACACACACACACACACACACACACACACACACACAGACTCTCTCACTCTCTCTCTCTATCTCTCTCTCTCTCTCTCTCTCTCTCTCTCTCTCTGCCACACTTCAGATAGGAATGTTTTTGAATATGGCAACGATAAAGTATTATGATGGCTTTCTTTTATTCTTACATATTTTTGTAATAAGTGTAGCTATATTGACCTAATTTGCAAAAATAAATAAATAAATAAATAAATAAAGTAGGAAAAGATGGGGGAGAGATGGAGAGGAGAGAGAGAGAGAGAGAGAGAGAGAGAGAGAGAGAGAGAGAGAGAGAGAGAGACTAGGTGAGATATAACTCACTGTCTATGCTTTGCATTTGGAAACATGAACACAGATCAGAACTTATTTGGTCATGTGAGGATTGCTGAGGAAGTGGTGGCCCTGTAGTAGGGTGCTGGCTTATTGCTAGCAACCTTACCCAGGGTGAGGAGTTCAAACCCCACTATCACCGGGTTGTCACTGCCCCCCCAGTGCACTAACTGGGTCATCAAATGCCGGCTGAGTCTCTCACCGTCCGTGGTGGAGGTTCATGAAAAAGAACCACTGCTGGCTTTTGTACAGAGCAGCTGCATCGCCGTCAACATGTTTCTCCCCTGCAATGGGCTGGGTGTACTCTTCCCTCGCCCACGATCGCACCAGGCTCCCTGTGACCCTATTTAGGATTAAGCGGTTAAGAAACTGAATGAATTAATAAAGGCACACAGTGTACTACACAAAAAGTGAACGATCCTGTGTTTCCTTACGTCAGGGGATATCTGTGTGCATTAACCCTTTGAACGCCCGCTGAGTCTCACACTTGCCCCAGAACCTCGGCTGCTGACATCAATTTGCGAGATATGATTTGTTTTATTTTCATGAAAAAAAACAAGCTGATTTTGGTCAATTTAGTGAAATCCTGCTACAGCGGCGGAAGTCAAGCACACGACGTAAGATGATCAGCGATCGGCTGTAGGGTGCAGCGGCATGATAAGACCTGACAGGTGTCTGAGCGGCCACTTTACCGCTCACTGGATGCCACACTAACCTATCGACATTTAAAAAAAAAAAAAAAAAGTCATCTCTTATCCAATAGCAGGATGAGGCAGCCTCACGTGCATGTCTTTGGCCTACAGGAAGAACCTGAAGTACCCAGATGCAAGCAACGGCCATGCTGAGTGTACGGCTCAAACCCTGGTCCTCCTTGCTGTGGTGCAGACATGCTAACCGCTACACCAGCGTAGCACCGTTATAAAGCCGAGACTTTCCCCAAAACACACTCACAAGAGTAAAGCAGCAAGTCTGATTAGTTTAAATAAAGATAACAAAGTCTCGGCCACTTCGACAAATCACTCCGCCCGTCAGGCGTGTCGACTCATTTCCACGTGTGCGACCCATCAATCAATGCAATCTGTTACCTGCAGTTACACTAAAACAAATCATCTCTCTGGTGCCGTTCCGAAGACGTTATCTTATTAAAAATAAACATGAAAGAAGCCCGGGCTCAAAGCGCAGCCTCTTTCTTTAACACCCACACGTTCCCCTGCAAGCTGCATGCAATACAAACCAGATTTGTCACAGAAGAGAAAAGACCATAAATGCATTTACTGAAGCCGTAAAATCAGCTTAAACAACAGAAGTCCACCATCAAAAACCGGCAACAACAACAACATGATTCAAACCTTTTCTCTTCGTGCCTTTTTTGAAGATTTTTTTGTTATTTGTTTTAATTCGGTTTTTAGCATTTACCTTCTGAGCCTGATTCCACCCACTGCAGAACTCGCAAAACTTGAAAAATGCTGAAAAGCTGGAAGGAGTCTGACTGGGGGACGGAGGACAGTCGTGGATCAGTGGTAAGGGAAGGCAAAGGTGGAAAGGTCACCGGTTCGATGAGAGAATCCGGAACGTGTGGCGGTGTTGGACTGAGCTGCACCTTCCCCTGTCCCGCCTCAAGGTACAGCAGTTCAATCCCCACTGACACCACTGTTGGTCCCTTGAGTAAGGCCCTTAGCATTCAATTATTCAAGTTGTAGAAACAGAGTGAAACAGTGTAGAGAGAGAGAGTGTGTGTGTGTGTGTGTGTGTGTGTGTGTGTGTGTGTGTGTGTGTGCAGTCACTTTGGACGTGTTTAATGCAGAGGCACTGATTTATTCCAGTATCACAAACTTGAAAGGCTGTAAATGGGGCGCAGGGACGGGGAGTCGGGGTGTTACTCATAATCAGCTTTTACAGGTGTGGTAACGTTTGTCATAATTCTCATGATGTTGGTCTCATGATCTCCATGTTCACTTTACACAGCAGACATTTCCTGGGTTCGAGGCCCTGGGCTCAGACAGAGCA